>DWTA01000136.1:0-13563 GCA_018236805.1 Plebejus anna | reverse complement strand
AAGAAAGTTGACGTTTTCCGCCCGGAGGTGAGAAAAATATATTTTCATTACGTAATATTATAATAATACAATACTTTCTAGAAATAATAATTTTTCGCTTTCATTCGGGCCACTCATTGATCGCACGATTCTCCCTAGGGCGTTCAGCATTAAGCGGATTATCCACGCGAATACATAAGTTCGCGTTAACTAGGCACATACATGTCACCTATAATGAAGCTAAATAAGATAATTTACATCTGATATGTAATTATAATCGTTAACAGGAAAACCTTAGATGTAAACATCACAGGTAAATTAGTCGTATTAACTCGTTTCAGTTTGAATATTCGCATGGTTTACCTCGTTCTCAACATTTACTTACATTTCTGACCTAAAAATGCCTTCAGGTGTATAACACTTATATTACAAAGCGAGGGAAAAATTAATCCTCTTATGTCAACCTAAGATGTTTTGCCAAGTACCAAAAATAGCCTTTTTATGTCTCAATTTGAACTTAATTGTAGCATTATAACCTAGCGGCTAAACATTGATTGTAACTTGTAGTAGCTTGAAACCGTAAAATAGCATCTTAGGAAGTAATTGTCACGTATTGTAACCCGCAATAAAAAATACAGTGTGGGCCTACCTATATTCTTTTGTTACAGTTTTTAAACAATTGTTCATATAGAGATGAAAATGATTTAAAACAGAGTATTTGCCACCAAAAAGAAAAAAATCATATATACATTTGAAATAATATTCCTCGGGTGCTCAGTTATCGTTAAAGTAGATAATTACTTTAATAAGATTCGTCGCAAACTCCGAACCAGACTCTAATTATATAATTCAAGCTTGATTCCTCTTGACTTATCAGGTTTCACTCGAGCACTTGAACTCGAATCAAACTTTTGAAAATAAATTATCCTTATTTAAAATTCTTTTAAAATTTCGACTTTTTGTAAAAATTCTAGATACTTCAGAAAAGATCTTGATAAACATTGAAAAATATTACATGTAACGTATGTTACGTCTGTACACAATATATTATTATAGTGTAGATGAGTATTTTTCAAACTGTAAGGGGTTCTGTAGGGGTACGTTTTTCATACCCGTGCCCTTCATAAAAAAAGTTGAGAAAGACTGTAATTGTAGACCTTTTCTTTGTTTGATAAGTACTAGAAAGAGCGGGGTCTCCTAGCACAGGTTTTGCTGGTCCCCTAGCCACCTGTATACAAAAATGTTAGTTACTGAATGAATATTTTTTAATTTTCCTATTTTTTTAAAAAAAGAAGCAGAGTGGCAAAAGCCTTAACACATTCTCCAAGAATATTAAACGCCAACAGTAAAGTAGCGGTCACCAGAAATTTCGTGCGGATGTTAAAAATGTTTTGGTCATGTTTAAAATGAATTTCTTTGTTTTTTTTATCAATCTCGTTATCTGGAGTCACGTGAGTTCGCGCGATAATTTATCGGCTCAAATTATAACGTAGTAATTAAAAATATATTATTATGCCTCTAACAGGACCACCCGGTCGGCAAACAAATTTAGTTACTTTGTTTATCGAGCCTCTACATCTACTGCGCCGCTGAACCGGCGTTCCTTATTTAGTCGTGATTTATAACAATGTTAATATACTTTTAAATCAAACTCTTATCTTCCATGGATCTTTATTGATTTAAATTTTAAAATTAAATGTTGAAAATAGTGTTGATGTGAGCAGTGAGGTTATAAGTTATAGTTGTACAAGTATTAAAAAAAGCTTCAACAAAATATGCATTAAGCTCCAAAATTACTACACCGTTTTGATGTGGCACAAATGTAGAGTAGTCGACTCGGAAAGACATAATTACGAAGATTACACTCTATTAACAGTTCTCGCTGGATTTTTTGTAACATTATGATAATCTGGCTAAATACAATATATTACATAAGCTAAGTAAGTACTTCACTTAGCTTAATATTTTAATTTAATACTTACCTTTCATTTAATGGAGATTTTAATATGGCTCTTATTTTCCAACACACACTATTAAATTAAGGTAAGGTAATCGATAAACTTATTGTGTACGTCTTGTTGATTTTACTGTCGATAATTGTGTACAAAATAACATTCTATCAGTTTGAGTTCAGAAAGAATCATCAGGCCGTTATAGGTAGGAGTTTTGAGAGCAAAGTTTCGTGATTTTGTACTAAATAAAAGCCGTCATTCATTTGGGCCATTTGTATCTTCGCGAAGTATTTATTATCGTTGTTTGGAACTTTTCATATTAGCATAATAGATTCTATGTTGATGCTGTTCTGATGAAAGTAACGTTGAACGTTCTATTGGTTAATTTTCAGAAAAGGAAAATAACGAGAGAAGCTATATTTGAGTATGAAAAAATTTAAAAGAAAAACTTGAGAGGTGTCAAAGGACACCCGAATGGAACAGAGTTATTTCATAAGTTAAAAAAATCTGTACCTACATAATATACTCAAAAAAAATATTTTAGAAACTCCGTAATATATTGACGCACAGGAATACTATCAACGCGCAACGCCCTCTGCCCCTAACATGCAGGTACTAATAAAAAAGTGTCAAGTGTCGTTTTTTTCGGCCTATCGCAATGCGCGAAAAGGAACTCCGTTCCAAAAGTAAGAGATAAAATAACTCGAGTTTAACCAACAGAAAGTAGAAACGCTTGTTTGTGTTTACGGCGGAATTTGACAAAACATGTATCGTACCAAAATTTGGAAACCTGGATTCCTCAAAGGCCGTAATAGAGTGGGTAATGACGTCGTACCGCAGCGATGTATAGAACAAAAGCCGCAGTACAGCACAGGATCATTATACATTCATGGTCGACTGGCTGAGAGAGATTCTTTCGGCTTCAGAATACTTTCTCGAGTAATTTTCAAAAGTGTTCACGCTTTGGAAGCTACCGCACCGTAATAGTATAATGGTGTCTTGCTGTGATAAAAATTATAATAGTTTTTAACACCGAACGCTCCTTTCCTTAGCTGTCGAGTTTTATGTCATTTATATTCTGTGAAATGTTATTTTTTAGCCGCTATAGCGGTTCAAGAGTCTTATGACTATATTTTTATATTCTTCACCGGTAGAAAAAGTTAGATAAGGTTTAAGTGTTTTCTTAAGCTATTGACGAGATCTTTTACAACGAACCACGATTTTTATGCTGTTTTAGGAGTATACAGAAAAGATTCACTCTTAGTTAAGACTCCTCGTAACTCATATTGAGTTCTTTTAACGGGGTGCGTTGAATCGTCTAAATCCCGTACCTTACAAATACTGACAGTGTGTACTGTACTAAACTCAGCTCCGTGGATGCGAAGCGTTAGTCGACTTTTTATTCCACAACAAAAACCGTCCGAGGCAGATTTAATATTATCTTCTCTTCGCATAATAAACTGCGCTATGCGAATCGTGCGGATAATAAGTGTGATATTTATGTATTTCGGAGGCAATGCAATTTGGAGCGGGTGCAGCCGTAACTTAGAATTACGGAATTAATGTTGGGCGCTAATACGCGTTATCCCCGGCCTCCATTACCCGACGTTTTACATCTCGAGGATAAATTACGGCGTTATGAATAAATTTCACATAAAACTCCTAGCTGCACCTCCGAGCGGGACGGAGGTATAGGCCACGGTGAGACGCGAGAGGGACGCGTAATCGTAATCCGAAAATTTCATTAAGAAGTCCGGTGATTCGAACTCGCCGATATCTAGAATATTTCCCGCCCTTATTAAGATGCGGGGCTCCCCTCATTTCGCGGAGCGCCGCCGAAATTCCTATTTTTAAGTAATTTATAGATATCATTTATTTTATTACGACAATTTTCGTCAGAATTCTTTCGAGGAATCAGGATTGGGCGACGATAGCGACTGTCTTTTGTCCATCTTTGAGCTTAAGAAGAAATTTGTCTTCGCTGTAAAATTTATTTTATCGCAATGATCCATTTTTAGAATATAATATTTCTTTACTTTCAAAATATCACGCGTCAGCTGAGCACAAAAAATCTAAACGAGACATTTCATTTCCCCACGTAACGAACATAATAAAATCCTTTGAGCGAAACCGTCTAATCATTATTTTACCGAAAAATAACCGCCATGTAGCGCACCTTCATTAATTACACCAAATTTCGGTCAAAATTTTCCGTAAAAACCCTCCCCATCATTAGCGGCCATGGGCCCGACCGCCGACCGCCGGCCGACGACCACCGCCTTCACAAACTTGATCTCGGTCTAATTCAATTTCAGTTAAAACTCTGTTTATTTTTTCGTCTAATTCGTCCAATCTGAATTCAGGGTCTGTGTGTACAGGACCTAATATTTATGTTTATTTCAGTTTGTAATTCAATTTCAAATATACACAGTTTACTCATATTATATTTGAAATGTTCCTAAAGTGTTTCATTTGAATTGTTTAAAGCAGTTTGTAAGTCTGTTCATTCAAGGTTTAACGTAAAGTAAAATTTAACTCCGTTTAACATGTAATTGTACATAATGTAAGTTACGTGTAATCGTTTCAGGCAAAACTCAAGAAATAATTTTACATTGAGGGTAGGAGGAGGGTAGGAGGGTAGGAGGGTAGGTTGAAAAACAATAAAATCTATATTTCCATTTGCGCGTTCAGATAGAGCCACCCCGTGATGCAGGCGCACGGACCTCACTCTCATCCTATTACCAGAATTATCATATCAAACGCACTCGGAGCTCCCCATGAAAAAAACAATCCTTCCAATCCTCTCATTAAAACTGGCGAGATCGCTGAGCACATTCGTCAATTAAATGTTTTTTCATACTGATTTATCGATTAATATTATGTGGGTACCTCTAAGTGAGAAAAGCTCCACGAGTCATTTTATTTTGAAGACAGCGAGTATTTTAGATCCTGCATGTGTGAGTTTAAATGAATTATCCCCGAGTTTTCCGCTTCGGTGGTCTAATTCACTTTGGTCCTTTGAGCCGGATAGTAAAAAAACTTTAAACAAAATGATCTCGTGTATAAGAGAAATCGTTCGTCAGCCGGCTGTGGAAGATCCAGCGGAATCGGGTTACGACTTCGTAATGCTGTGGAAGTTTCAGGTCAACCCTTTGACCGTCCGGTAATTCCATCTCATGGAATAATCGAACGTTAATGGTCCACCGATATTGTGGAGCTCCTTTTGTTACCAGCATCGGGAATTACGTTGGGTTTTCTCGGGTAAATTTTAGATGGATGTTAAAATTTATTTGGATACTCTAATTCTTATATTATTTTCAGAACGTTTACTATCGTAATGCTATAATGTAACAAATATAAATAATTACTATCGTCGCGATGATGATGATGTGTAAGCCCCCCGCGGTCTGGAGCGAGTTGTATAGTCACAATATAATAAATCTCGGAGATACAACGAGCGATGATTTTTCAAAGCCGAGCGTAGGGGTGTGAGAGAAATGAACGCAACAATTAATTTCGTACGTCTGTGCATACTTTGTGGTCTAAGCTAGCGGTAGAAATGTGATTCCATGGAATATTGCGTTGGGTACGTTATTTATTTTTATAACCTCGCGTTTTATTCCAAGGAAGCGTTTATTTATGAAACCGTGTTGGTGTTGTTAATATCGATTTATTTTTGGTGTTAATATTATGCGGATATTTTAGCGATGTTTAGGCTCTAAATATTTAATAGCAGTGGTTACGGGAGGCCCGAACCGCATCATCTTATATTATGTACTAGAATCATTATGTGAAAACATGTCAATGGTGCTCTTCTAATATTCCTAGATATGTATTATATAATTATAAAACTGTTTGTTTTCCTAATAAAAATAAAATAAAAATCATTTGGGAATGCACTTAACACGTTTACGCGCACGATTTCACCCCTACTGTCGAGTTTATTCTTCTTAAGTGAGGGAAGAGGTTATGACAGGCCATAGGGAATATTATGGTATAGGGTGAGGGAAAAATATATGTATCAACATATTATTTATGTTACTGACGTGTTAATCACTCAATTGAAAATAAGAACAAACTGAAGCTTTCCCCTCCAGTTTTAGCGTCGACAAAAGTACGCTTTCTCGACATCGCTGTATTCCCATGGCTTGGGCTGAACTAAAGTAAACTAGGGCAAAATGGTAAGACATTAATCTTTACCTTGGGAAAGTATTCTACAGATTACGCGGGGGACTGAGTTGTCCTCCGTTTGCTAATCGAGGAGCGGGAACATCGCAAATAGCTGGCAGGGTACTGCCAAATCTGACGATATTAAAATCTGTTTTATCATTACATGATATTTCACGAGGCGCATGTTACTTAAATTTTTGAATTGAATAATTGAAAGAACTCGTTTGATAAACGACAATGTTCAAGATTGCTCTTGCAATGAGATAATTATAGAACTAGCACGACCTATTTAAAAAAAATAAGTAGATCATATTTATTTTCAACTTTTTAGTTTCGAGAGTAAATAACATAAATAAAAATACAACTTATATTGAAGCTACTCGAAACAGGAATACAAAAGTAGAAACGTGCAGTCAAGCACTACTTAAAATAAAACAAAAGCCAGATGAAAAATTAAATAATATACAGAATGAACATTTAAAAGCGCACAAATAAAATGAGGACGTTAAACAAATTAACTAAAGTGATAATGTAGTAACAGAATTGTGCGAGCACAAGTTATTACGGCGTAATTCGCGAGTGTACCGTGTAGTGTGCCCCTTAAGGGGTTTTGTACGAGATTAATCAGTCTGCGGCGCGGATACACATTAAAGTAAATTCTAAACAACATGTGTACATAAACTGTATTAATGGCCTTTAAGGACTGGATGGAGGGTGTAATTCCCTATATATTATTCTTGCTTGATTGTGAGCACAAGGACTTGGCGTTATCGATGTAGCTGAAAAAGTGACTTTTGATGATAAGTTTTAAAAGTCAATGGTAACATTACTGCATAAGAAGTGTTGTGGATATAGGTGCTCCAGTTTAGTACTCACTAATATGATAGCATATATGGAAACCAAAACGGGCAAATATATACAGTAGAACAGCAAAACAGGAATAGGAATATCTAGGAAGTTCAGGCGTATGTTTTTGAAACGACTACGAAGCACGCTAATCAGAGCATACATGACGCCGGCCGCCCGCACCAAACTTCACAAAAAGCCATGTTGTATTGTTATTTGTAATTTAGAGTCCAGCGAACGCTGCTCGTGACGCTCGTAATATCCTGTGCCAACCGAACGACTACTCTGTATCACGTCGCTGCAATAACCGTCAGATTAAAGCCGAATGCAGTGCCACTTACGCCTTTATTACGTAAGCAATAAAGACCATATTCAGTGTCAAAGCCGTCGGACAAATTAAAACGTCGAAATGAAACTTCGACTCTACTTTGGACTGTTTACTTCGCTCACTTGGTCTACTTTGTAGCAGTTTTGTAAGTTTAAATAGTTTTTGTAAATATGCTTTTGCAGGACTGTTCATATTAAATTTTGATGGTGGAATATTGTTGCCTGAGTCGTCCATTTCAGTCATAAGCTTGTCGACTTCAAAACGAGATAAAAGTATGAATAATATTAATTTATTAAATGTATTGTACAAATACTTTTAATAGTATAGTTATAAATGCACGTATGTAAATGAAGATCGCTACAATTATTAAGAATACCAAATATTATGTAACATAAAATATCGGTTTAATAAAAGCGGACATCCGCATTTTCTCCGAAGTAGACGAACGGGAAGACGCTAATGACAATGTTGTTATAAAAACCTGGCGATACCTGGCGCTGGCCAAAGTATAAGATAATAAAGTTAAAGAAAAATGAGCGGCAAAAATGTTTTGAAATAGGAAAATCAGGGTAATAGCATTAGGGGAATTACAGGAGAGGCTCTGTTCCACGTTATCTGGGTCACGCTGATAATATTTATTTAATGCCGCGCCACGTACGGGACCATTGTTACGTGCACTTTGATTCCCCGATGCGAGATTTGGGGCCGAATTAATTAGTAGCGACGCCCTGAGTAAGTAGTTCTGGAAATAACAAAAGGTCGAATACATTTTCCGTTGTACTAAATAAATAGAACAAATGTTTTCTGATCTCGTATTTAGTGATTAAATTCAACAAAAATACGTTACCTACGTAAATCTATCATGGAGAAGTTGACAGTCTATCTAATACCCTCCATTTCTGATATCGTCCAATTTACAGTAAGTGTTTATGCCCTTCTTCTTATTTGCTTATGTTATTTGTGCTTTTCAGGAGAATGCTACGTCCTGCAGCCTTACCCGCGAAAATGATATCAAGCTGAAACCAAACTGATACGATTGTGCCTTACGAGCCTGCCGATTTCAACAGCTTTTGCTACTCAAGACATCTAAAACAGCGCTCGATCGTGTTGCGGATCGATTTGGAACTAATCAAAATCTCAAGTTTGTTTCAGAGATATCAGTTTCGGAGGTGGCTGCTGTTTTTGAGCCTTTTTAACCCGTCGATCGTGAGAAAAACAACTTTTCCATTGTTATCGCGGTCGCATGCGACCGCTTGGGGGTTCATGAATTAATATAAACTCGTAAATAGTTACTAGGTATCGAATTATGATTAAAGCAAATCCCAAAACGTATCTGGACTAATGCAGGGTCGGGACTCGGGTACATCGGTCAGGGCTCAGGGCACGAGTGACCCGAGCGAATCAAATTTGGACGTGGTCTCGAGCTTACCTCGAATTAACCTTTTCAACTACGATTAGATAAGGGATAATCTAAATAGACGCGTGACCACCAGTGTTTTCTATGATATTTTGAATTGTTGTCTATAGTCTTTAAATGTATAGTGATGATATCACCTTGTGTAGTACTTGTTAAGTAGTGATATTATACTATTACTTTTAATGTAGAGGTGTTGGGAGATGTGATTCGAAAGCTCGTAAACTAATTTTGGCGTGACAACAATAGCTATGTCCACATTATGCAATTTCGTCTTCAATTTTCGTCATCTTCTTTTTATTCAACTTTCGTTTGGCATATATTCAATAATTGAATGCGTCAAAATCCACCCGCGTTGAAAGAAAAGTGTCATAGCGAGCACTACGATTTCAACGCGCGTCACGGGTATGCGTCACGTTCGCTGTTGTCTGCGCCATAACGCATGCCCTTGACGAACAAAAAAGGCACAATGTGGACAAAGATTTTTTGCTCAAAGATTGAAAACGGGCACGACGCATTACATTAAAAGTAATATCACTATTAGATTATTAACAATATTAGAGCCTTATCACGAGTTTTGCGATGTGGATATTAGATATAACATTTTTACTGTGACCACAACGCACCGTAAGCTATTTTTCCGCTCGCTGAGCGATTTCGATCATTGAGCATAGGTAACATAATATTACGTATTTAATTCAAAAGCCAGTTTTTAATTTTCAAAGGGGTGTTAGTTAGGTCTTTGCGTGTAGGTTCATTTTCTGTTTAACGTTAGCAGAATATTATACCGGTCATAAAGGCACCGCTTTACAATTCGAGTCGTAAAATAATTCTAGAACGACTCGCGGTCATAACGACCCCTACGCGCACGAACTCCTTCAAGTCTGCAGAGGGAATTAATAGGGTTATTGTAGCAATAAATACGGAGGACGCCTAACGCGGCGCTCCGTGGTCAGATAAATCAAAGGGGAGCGCCGCAAGATGTCCCGGACCCCTCCCGTGTCATGTGGGCCACTTACCCGACTTACTATAAAAGCCATCATCCCGGTCACTGCCTCTTAAACTAAGGGAGGATGTTACTAAACTCGCGTCTCAACTTTATTGCGCACTTTACCTAACGCCTGTTCGGCGTCCTTTAATTTTAATGTGAAATCGTGTCGTGATTAAAAAGGGCCCCGACTACCCGAGTCGGGTATTATTTCCCGTTTTGCATGTTCCTTGACCCCTCGGGTGGAGCCTTCACTTAGCAGTTGTCATTGACAAATGGTGCGGTCGGCGTGCTTTATTCCTTCCGGCCGGTGCGGGGTTCTAATGTATGCAAGTCTTAAGTAAAGCATTATTGTGACGGACTGCAGCGGAACACAGGCCAGTGCTACTGTATACAGTACAGTGTACACTGATTGGTCTCGAGGGAGCTCTATTGTGCTACAATGTAAAGCTACTTCCGTTCACTCCGAGCATTTTACATCCCGTTCTCTTGGATGTAATATGTGGTCAATTTGCATGTAATTCAATTGTAATTTATTAAAGGATCGCTCTGAAAACATTCGACTTCAAATTTGAATCGTTACCTTACACGAGTCATACTATAATTTAAATTGTTGGTGTGTTAATTTTTAACTTTAAGTATTTATCTGTAATAAATAATACTCATTAATTAAAGAGGGTCCATTCAGCTGTCCAAAGTTATAATTAACACGCGCTCAAATCCGGATAATTTCGGACCCAAAAGAGTTAGATCACGCCCGAGGTAAAAAAAGACCCGTACTTCAAAAAGTGTTAGCTCATTTAAATATTGTTCTGGCATTTTAGATGATAAGGTAGTTTATAAGTAATTATGCAGCGATGTGTTGAAAGTCGTGACGTATATCTCTGCATAAATTAAAGAAAACGGTAAAATAGAAAAAACAGCATAAGTATAAATACGGTTGCAATGCAAACGAACGAATACTCACAAAATCTCTATTCATAGAAGTAATTTGAGAATCTGTTGACTTTACACCGATTTCCAGTTCACGGTAAATCTGACTTTTATTTGTCACGTGGAAAAGATAAAAGAATTACGACGACAAGAACTAATACGTTCCACAAAATTCATTTACCGATCCGAAGATTACGAAGTGACAAAAGTATTTTCGAATTTGGCACACGTTTCCAATAAAAGCAATAAAGACTTAACTGAAAGAATTGTTTACGGACAACAATTTGATATGGTGTTCTTTTTAATGGAAAATTCTTTTACCTTGAAGCTATCAGAAAAGTTTGCAGCAAACAAGCAAGCTCAAAAGAAATAAGACAAATGAAAAGTGTGCGTCCTTTAGATTGTATGTTGACTGTTGAGGACAATACTAAAATAGATTAGATTCTAATGGAGCGACGACTTTAGGGAATTTCGTAATTGATGTATTGCGTTTTTTGTTTTAACTTTGGTCGCTTTTTTATTTTAGTACCATAGACAAAACTAACTTTTACTAAAATAGAGGTACTACACAAATATGTCGTAAACTAGCAAAAACAGTGTACAACGTAGATAATTAACTCGAAGAAATCTCTCGAAGGCGAGGATAAACGCCGAGGGACAAGTCCCTCAACCATAAAATGATTCTATGTAACTCCGACGTAAAACTAACTGGGAGGAGATAGCCGGAACGTAGCTTTCAGCGGATGAAGTCTGAACGTTTTAAGACATTCCGTCTCATCTCCGCGTTCGAGGGCAGCCGAGAAAAAGTTTCCCAACTCCTTTAATCCTGGCGATGTGTTTTGTCGCGGGGTGCGCCTATCGTCGAAAAACTTTTTCTTTTTACTTTAATTTTATTTCGGTCTCCGTGGATTATCTCGAAATTTATACATTGCGATTGTCGACGTTTTATTGTTATGAACTTTTCTCAAGTTTCATTACGACTCGAGCGTCCGAAGGTTTTTAAGTCTTATCGTCTTTTTCATTGTACGTTAAAACTAATGAAATGCTTCTTGAATATAAAACAGAGTGTAATTGGCGAGTTTAAGATTAGCGAGACGTAACGACAGAATTATTTACACGACATCCTGTAAATATTATGTTTTTTTATGCAATAGCATTGAAACCTTGCGTAAATTATGTAGGTTTTTTTTAACATATTAAGTACAAAATTTCTATCTATAAATATCTTAACTGTATCATATGACGTTTCGTAATCGTACATCGTATCGTCGTCACGATAAAATGTTGTTTGTTTGGCAATCGAATAAAGTCTCTAATTTCATCATTAATTGTATTTTGTAGATTTTTTTCATAATTTTTATGTATTGTTTCTTCTTTGTCTTAAAAAGTTTCAAAACTTTCCCCCGAGAGATAATATTCAGCCGGTCACAACTTCTGTTTGGAGATTGTATCTGTTGATTTAATTCCGACAATTTCTTCTCAAGTCCTTTCGTTATCAGAAAAAAACGACCGTAGTAGAATGAAGACACTGAAAACGTTAACAACTTGGCACATAAATTAACAAAACTTACTCTGAATAAAGAAACAAAATAAAACATTTCTAGTGTACAACTGATTTAAAAGATTTTACAGTTTGAACGAAAAGTAGCTTGGAAGGATTTCATTTTATAAGAATAATTTTAATAAAGAATTCAACACTGGTGTTAATCTATTGCCCACTTAAATTAGCCAATAAATAGACTACAGATAGAACTCTATGACTGAGCTCTATCTACTCAGTGAAAATATATCTATTACCATATTATATGATAAACTTATAAGAATCCAATCAACAGTAAGTAACAAAACTATGAAATGAAGGGTCTTATAAGAATGTGCAAATCTTAGTAGATTTAAAAGCGGATTGTCCGTAGTGTCTCGTTAGATGGACAGTCGGGGTCGGTCCGTGTGTCGGACACCGCACATCACCCCTCCTCGTCCCCCTATCGACCCCCCTGTACCCCCGGGGATCTTACGACCCCCCGTTGACCTCTCTCAAGTCTGTCGAACGCACCCGATGCCTTTGTTAAATTTGCGATAAGAAATTGCTATACTGGTTCGAGTCTATTACTTATTTAGAATTTTTATTAGCGCATTCTACTGGCTATTTCCGATCCTTGGCAATATTTTTATAGTGCATTGCAGAACTGGAGGAACAAGAATAAAGATGTTGTCCCTTTGTAAGTATTATTATAGGTACCGTTTCTCCTAAATACAAGGGAAAAAATAATATAATAAGAACAAATAATACCATCTTCATCACTTTGATGAGTGGTAGTCTTCCACCCTGCGTCTTTCACGTAACTTTCTGCTACGCACAGTAAAACACTGGAAAGAAGTATCACCTGAAATATTCCCGGACCAAAGCGACTTGCAAACCTTCAAACCTGCAACTCCTGTAATGTTGCAAGTGCAATTATGAGTGACGACGCGCGACGGTAGTTGCTTTCCATCACGTGACCCGTTTGCGCGTTTGCCCCTTAATTTTATAAGAAAAGGAAATAAAATTTTATGCATGTCTTCGTGTCTAGTACGAAGACATGCATAAAATTTTATTTAACATAAAAAACATAAGCAACGCGGTCGAATCTGCGGGCATTACCCACTGAGTAATACTTGGTACGAACAAAGACCGTCTAGAGTCTAGACCGCCATTTATTGCTGAAATGGGAAATCATTCAGACATGCCGCGTAAGAACAGTCCCTTAGCGTCCTGCGCGTAATCTACTTGGTTTTGTAAAATTAATTTTATATTAACTAGTTCACATTTGTTTTCATTATTTGAGTAGGTTCATGTTCAAGACGATTTGTATTGTAGCAGATCAGACGAATAAAAACCCATGAAACAAAGGCCCTGTTTCACCACTTTCTGATAAGTGCCGTATAGGCTATCCACCACTTAACTTGACAGATA
>DWTA01000135.1:0-13576 GCA_018236805.1 Plebejus anna | reverse complement strand
AGCTTAGATCGCAAGGAAACTTTCTTGAATCTTCCATCTTCAATCGATGATAGTGAACAAATCGAACTAATTGCTATCGAATGTGATAGTATACTTGAAGTACTCAGTGACAGGGTCGAGTTTGGCTTGGGTATAAATCACCAGTCGTGTGTCGAGACGCGTTAGTACGGAGCAAGCAACACGTGTACAGAATATGTCAATTCATTATAAACTTTGTGTAGCGTGCAAGATGATTTGTGACATATTATCGGTATAATGCCCTATCTGTTTCTATGTAGCTATTAACGGGGGTATTGTGTGATCGTCTGAGTTCTAAGTAATTGAACAATTTGGTGCCTCAACATAATGTCATATTGATTTATATTGCGTTATCTGTTTCTGTGTTATTGTTAAGTTATAATATTGTTGATTTTATTTTTTACACCCTATTTGTACATTTCTGTAATATTGGAAATGTTTTTCTATATTTTATTATGGATTTTCTTTTCAATGTTATTTCCAAGTTTATGAAAGCAATTACACAAAAATTACCATTCGAAATGTTTTTATCGTTACGAAGATTTTTATTATAATTAATGCCCGAACCAATCAAATCAAACTTTGTACCCCCCGTTTCTATTACTGAATGGCGGAACATTTTTCTTGGCACCCCCAAACCCCGAGACAATGGGGATGGTTATTAATATTCCGATATAAAAAACATCGGTCCTAAACAATAGGTTCCGTTAATTTACTCATTAAGGATTCAGCGGAACGCCGAGGGGGTGGAACGGTTGAACAGTTGCAAATTTCGAAGTAATACAATTCAATAATGCATTTTTGAGTACAAAAGTATTAATAATTTCAGGTAATAACTTCCTAATTCTAATATAAAGGATATATTATATTGATTACGATACAAATACTTTTATACGATCTAATACTGATGAAAATATAAGCGTCACGCAATCGCACTTAATACACATACATAATATAAAGAATAATATAAAAATATGTACCTATTATGCTTCGGTTCGGAGACACAATATACTCGGCGAAAGATAATAATCATATTAAACATAATAACAATGAAATGTTACATTTAAATTAAATAGAACACACCTTTAGTACACTTTCCAACCGTAATACATATTTTGATACGATTTTCTAGATACGCTGACCTAAATTAATTTCAATGCTCGGAGCTTTTATGAGTTTTTGTGGAACATTGATAATATGCTGAGGAGGATAAATCTTATTTATGAATACTATAGCACCGGACAAATGGAAACAATATTTTCGATATACAATGACAAAATGGATTGACCACGTGGCGTAGGGTGCGGACTGGTTACACCGGTTTTTTAACAATCGCCGATTCAATCGAATTTAACACAGTCACCCGCGACCAAATCTGCAATCAATAGTAGGTCTTATAGGTTATGCCGAGGAATTATAATAGCGTAATACGATTACACGTTATTATCTGAATAAAATTAATTGAGACTGTCCAGCTGCTGATCGGTACCGATCTGTATTGATCACAGAAGTCGTCGTCGTCCAACTGGACTTTTTAGAGTGCATTTGTAAAACAACAAACGGATTCTGCTGCACTATATTTTACAAGCTGTCCGCAAATTCACCCGGAATAATTCAATTAAATTGAATATTTGTGAAAACAAAAGCGTCAAAAGAAATGTCTCGCATAAATTATTTCCTTTTTTTCAAGCTTCACTTCATTGTTCAAGATATCGTTAATATTAATTTTTTGACACGGAAACAAACGGATTATAATGTTCGCTTTATTCAGCGCTTTGTTATTGTAATGATTGCTTCAATACTTTGGATTCTGGTGCAGAAGGCTTTCGCTGTGTTGGTGTTCGCAATTTAAATAAATAAATAAGTTATTGCTTGGCTGCATTTAAGTTTTGGTATCTAGTAATAATATTATTCTTCGACTTCTTAAAGAGATTTCTTTTTATTTTTACTTCGTCATTCTGAAGTATGGAGTTTGGGCGAAGTTTTCACTGAAACACTTTCAGTTTGCTGTAGCATTTCTGATCGAAGTAACCTTTTAAATTTCTAAATCCTTGCTTATTTTGGTTCAAGCTCATTCGCAAAGATCGGAACTACGCACTTTATGGTCACGTATTTTGGTACACGTATTTTGTTTTGATAATTCTTTTCCGTTTGTGATGTAACGTTATCGTGAACCCAAACCAATCACATCGATAAATCAGAGATGTCAATGTCCGGTGTTATCTGTCGGGTCAAATGTTTACTTTTTTACATCACTTAGATGAAATATTAATTGTTTTTGTACTAGTTCAGTGACTCTCAAATTTTTTATAGATATACCGAAAAGTTGACAGTTAACAGCTAGTAGATACTACATAAGGTAGCGTATAAACTACTCTCTTCAGGGCCTGTTTTACCACTTCCCGATAAAGTACTATCCGGCTATCCACTTTTTTGACAGATTCTCCATATTATGTCTGTCAAGTCAAGTCAAGTGGTGGATAGCCTATCCAGCACTTATCAGGAAGTAGCAAAACAGGCCCTGAGTCTCAAAGAAGATACCCATTACCCATGGTTACCTATGTTTGTCAACTAGCAAAAAATATTAGCTAAATAAAAATATACCACCTCTTTCCAAGATCTCTGTAATTAAATGAAAACTTTTCTCGTGCCAGATTCGTTTCGCGTTTCCTTATTGAATAATATAATTGTAGAACTCGAATAAGAAGTTTAGGAACCAGAGGCCGATCGATTCCTACACGTGTAAGGAACTTATCTGATATTGTTTATTATTTTATTTTAGGTGATGCGATGAACTTATTCGCACATGATATTTTAGCAATTGACTTATTGACATTTGATTATTTTCGACGACAATAAAATTAGGTACCTACTGCAGAGAAGCGATTTTAATTTCAACAACAATTACTAAGGAGCTCACGTTTCCAATGAACATTGAACTTATTGGTGCTTAATGTTTATTGCGTATAGAAGAAAATACCATACGTTCTTCGTTAAGACATTAAGCGATTAACCTAAAATCGTTAAGTTACCGTCGATCGATTCTATACCTTGGATCAAAAAGATAGGGCCGTTTTTCGATCGTCGTCCGTTTCTAATCGCATCTCAACGAGGAACAATGTCAATCAAATAACATTTCTATGTTGTTGGCATTAGATGTTCAATTGTTTATTTGGAATGTAAATCATTACGGATCTACATCTGTAACTATAGGATAGTTCCCAAGGGACAGCAGAATCTATCTAATGGTTTGTCGTTAAATTAATGCCAGAATTTATGACAATCGAAATTAGTCGAGCTGAGCTTTCGACTATGTTACACAAACTGAGGCACGACAGTGACAATGTTGATGGTCCAATAAATTGGCTCTACCTGTTCTCTCTTCTACTTTCTTATTCTTAATTCCTTATCAAAGCTTAATTCATTATTAACTATTATAAACATAGTAAATTTCCTTTTTTATTCACAGACCATATTTATTTTAAATATGTATAAATCTAGTTTGACCCAAACTTAATTATTTTAGTACTGATATAACTTTTCTTGTCTCCACAAAAATTCGTAGCAAAGACTTGTAATTACATGGCGAGATTTACACATGTCATGTAAAGCGATACTCATACTTAACAAAAAGTTACATAACGAACGCAATATAATTAAATTATGAAAGCCTTATAAAAGTTGGAACTCGACAATACGACTCGAGCGTTGTTTGTTTTTGATACAAATGGTTTGTCCCAAACAAATAAATATCGAGACCCCGATAATTGAGAGGGGACTTTAATACCTTCGATTATTTATTTAAGACTTTCGCCACCTGAGGCTTTAGACAAAAAACAAGTATCAATTAATTATACCTCAAACGCGGGACTCTCGTCCGAATCGAACGCTTATTGCCATGTCGCTTAAATATAAATTTGTGTATTCTAATAACCGCCAAAGGATTTGATCTGGATACTGTGGGAAAAATTAAAAGGGAAATAAATAAAATCTCTCAAAGAGAATCGACTTTAATTTGGTGTTTATCGCACGTTTCAGGTTTAGGAATTTTATTTACGTACATTTTTACATTTGCACTCTCCGCGTTTGTTTTACCTTCGTAATACGATTTGATGCATATGAATTTTACGTCCATTTCTGTCATCTCATTATTGAGTTTTCGAGCAGGGAGTTCAGCTCTTTGGTATCTTTATAAATAGTACATACCGCTTTTGCGCTCTCATCGATCCACAACGTAGAAACATACAAGGAGTAAAAAATATACCACATCTATTTACATACGCTTAAAGAGGGACTAAAAGAGACATCCAATAATGACGAAATAGATGGTCCCGGTAAAACACAGGCCGAGGAGAGCGGGGAACCGATACACAATTAAAGGAAAACAAGGACTTGTAAGTACTAATGCTAAGACGAATGTTGCGGAAAATCGAAGCACCCCCATCCACCCCAGTCTGTAGGGACGCCTGATTTACGATACACCCGAACGGGGTGGTTTTTTATTTTTAATTCCTTTTGTTTATAAGTGCCACTATATTAAAACATATTTTAATAACCGAGAACGATAATACTACAAATGTTACAAATTCGCTTTGATTAGAAGCAAAAATCTATCGGTCTCTCTAATCAAAATATTATCGTTCTAAAAATCTAAACCATAATATTTTAATAAGAGAGACCGATAGTTATTTTATAATACACTTGATAAGAAATGCGCTTTCGAGTAGCTAGCAGAAGTCAGAACAATGATCATTCATTAAATATCTTATGTAAAATAAGTAATCATCCGATTTCAACAATTTTATAATTATTAATTTCAATCTTAATAATTGCAAAGAAACTTCAAATATCATATCAATTCAGGATGTCAATCACCCTTCAGATTGACGGTTTCTTTCTTTAATTGATAATTCTTCCGATCCCCCGCTCTGCTGGAATAATACAATTAATTCCCTTACGTCAGATGCCACTTGTACATCTCAAGATGCAAAACTTCTTAAGCACCGTGTAGAATGACATTTTCTTTTGTTTTTTTTTTTATTTATTTAACCGACGATGATATTATTTCTATAAGATGTTTTGATTGGTTTGATTTTGAGCATAATAAAAATATCTACACTTACTTTTATTTCATTTTTTAAGTTATTGAATAGTAGCTCTGCATTTTCAATTTTCATTACATTCGTGATTCAACTATGTAGTTTTATCATTCTGAGGATCAGTGCCTGCATCTCTACAAATGAACACTTCTACATTTTTAAATTAATATACTTAATCTTTCATCGATTAAGTAGAGTAAGTTTTTTCGGTTCAAGTAACTTAATTCTCATATTAACAACCAAAATTAGGAATATTATGTAGTTTTAATGGATGGATAATAGCTGGGTCGGTGAGCAGGGCTCTCTGCAGACGTGTCGTGTTCACCCTTGATACTAGAGACTTGTTGTAATTGCTTTCTCATTTCCAACCTCCTCTTTTGTTCTGATGCCCGCGTACAAGATAACAAACACGCTACAACACAAACTTTACGAGTGCCAATTCTTGTATCGATTTTTTTTGTATAACTATATCCCTACAAAATACAAATATTTTAAGTACGAAACTGTGTGCCCTTCTATTTATTTGTTTCTCGGTCTGTGGTTCTGGGAGGAGCAACTTTCATATTTGGAAAAGAGCAGGCATTTATGGTTTGCGCTAAAGTCTAATTTTACTTAAGGTAGTTACGAGCAAGATAATATTCTGAAGCTGTGGGCAGCATTATTCTATGTATTTTGAAATTAATACTTATAATTTTCCTTTTTGTTTCAGGTAAGCCATCCATCAATTTCGAGCCTTACAGTGTGAGCTATCGACAAAACTCGTGGTGAACAATTAATTTTAAGCATTATTCTAATTATAATCAGAAGCACTTAACGGGCATCGCGCTTAGCGGCCTAATGGCTCGAATTTGTCAATATCCCCGATTGTATTAATCACACGCTATTAATACAGATAATCTTCGAACGTCAAAACATTACTCGAATCGCGTGACTATTAAAAGGTTCGATTTTTAAACGGCTCTCGTGCTATCGGCTGTCACATTACACAGATAAATCTTTAAATGCAACTCACAAGATGGCTGCCGTTCTATTCCATATTTAAATTAATTATTTATTCGGTAAATGCTAAACGTCACAGGTTATTACTCGTAATTAAAGCCACCTATTATACAAAAGAGTTATGAAATTTTAGAAAGCAACATAATCGTAGGAATATAAGTTTTTATTGTTACAACTTCCTAAAAGACGCGTCCCGCCGACGCTCTATCGAATCGCACTGGAGCTCATTCCCAGTTTCCGAATCATAAACTGTCAATAAAAGAAAACGTAAAACGACTTCCATCTGCATATTCCGGCTATTAAAACGAAAAAAATAGTATTTAGCAGGGACTTAATAACCCGTTCAGTGCGCGAGCGTATTCTTGTGCTACTATCGATTTTGCATTATTTTGTGCTGTCATTAATAATTTTAATTAATTACCGAATGCGAGGGTGTGTTTATAGAGTTGGCTATTGTCAGTACATCGTGCGAATGATTTATGCGTAGGCGGTACGTGCTTAGAATTATCTCCAAGACGGATAATTGATTTTTGATGACGTTTTATATTGATGCGAGTATGAGAAGCGACAAAATTTGCTAGACAGTCAGTTTTTGATTTTACGTTAAAGATCATTATTACGTTTTAAGTAATTTGATATTTGAAAGTTTTTACCGTCCAATAAAAGTACCTACTGCCAAAATGCAATTATAAAATTATAGCACCGTTATCTAGGCGAAATAAGTATATTATAAATCAGGGCGGGGCGCACTCCTTCATAGACATAAATACTGCGATGCGGGCTAGGTACAAAGAAGATAACGATCACTAATTGCACTGCCGAAAAGCGAGACGGTAAACGAAAATTTGAGTGTGAAAACTACAGACAATTCCGTGTCAAATACAACGCGCCCCGGTCACGCCACACGCGAGCTCCAAGTCGCCGGATTTGGTCGCCGCGACTTTTCTGCAGACTCTAGTAGTCTTGAAAAGGGTGCTAGAGACCATGGATAAAGGTTAGGTCGAGTCGCGTATTCGTCTTAAAAAAATGATTTCTTAGAATTTGCTGCAAGGATTTGGTTGATGTAGATGAAGCATAAATAGTTATTTTTGTTTCTACGGACCTACCCATTTATTGAATAAAGTCGTAATTAATTGTGTATGGATCTGATATCCATGAGGAGATAAGAACTACATAATTTGGTCTTTCAGCGCTGCTACTTTCACAGTGAACTCACTACAAGCAACACGTACACACCCTAAAGTATTATCACTTATTTTTGTTACATCCTGTATAGCATGTATTGCTTTTGATGACATCCATTTTATAAGACAAGTGTTTATCTTGTGTTGAAGTTAGGTACTATTGGCTGATATAATATGTAGAGGTATAGTAAATAAAGATATTATCACTTCTTCTACTCTGTTGTCCCACACCTACATGATGATCTAAAATTCCTTCTAATCTAAGGTTCCTACTCAAGTCTCAACCTGTTCAGATTTCAAGCAGAATGTGTTCGGAACTAATTTATAGATAGGATCTGATGGTGATGTGGGATTACCTCGTCTTCATCACTTTCATTTCTCTGAGAATGTTTCTTTTTCCTGGTGTTTGGTTTCTCGTCGATCTCCGTGATCGTGCAGATTAGATCCATTATGGCTGTATTATTAACTGCGGCTGGTTAATTTGTTTTGTGTGTTTCTCCCACGTAAGAAAGTGACATTATCTTTCACAATTTCCTTTTAGATAAACCGCATATGAATGGGGTTGAGTATAGCTTCCCTCGTTAGAAATATTAAGGTTTTGATGCTTGGACTTGGAGGCTAGTATTAGGGTTGCTAGTTGCTACTAATGAAATACAAAACGATTAAAATCTGAAAACTAACAATAATTTGCCAGTCGCTTACCGCACCGTGGGCCGTGGCGTAGTTAACTGTCGTTAACATTATTCTTATTGACTAGAATCATAAATATTCATTATATTTGCGCTTAACGGACGTTAATTTAGTGTAAATTTAGATTCCCAAGAATCCCTAGACAGGGTATGAATAATTCAAAACACGAATCACCTTGGCAGACGCTGCACGATGAAATCACGGCTTGACATTCCTTTTGTTTGAAACTTCAAACAAGTGCACCCGAATTGTGCGAAAAATTTGGACACATGTGGGCACATTCGAAACAGCACCTTACATCATATCTCTTAAGACATGAATGGAGAACGTTTATGTAAAAAAAAACCAACGAATTAGCACCTTTTGAACATATTAAGTCTAAAGGGCACCTTGCATAGGATCTGCTTATCCTTACCCTCTCAGCAATTAGGAAGAAAACTACTGTCACTGGTATGGTTACTTGGATATTCGTAGCAAATTCATAGAAATGTCTCTCTGATGATGTAATTGCATTTCATCTTATCTTAGATACTCTGACTCGGTGCCACCTATCTCTTATCTTGTTTATCTCGATGTTTTCTTTTGCAAACATTGTGGTGTGTTTTTTTAAAGTGTTGCGAAATCTGATAAAGTGTATTACGGTTTGCGTAAGAATATTATATTCGACTGAGTAACGAAAATGTGCCCAGAATTTTATACAAATAAGTGATTTTTCGTTTGCATATTAATTTGATTCTCATGTTTTTGTGTCGGCTCCAACTTCAATAAGATGGTATAACAGAGTATAGTGCTTTGTAGATCATAGTAGTTCACCTTTACCTTTATATCCAAATGGGTTCAGAGGTTTTGGTCGTGAAGGGGTAACAGACTGACAGACACACTTTCGCATTCAATATAATATTAGTATAGTCACAGAATAGTATATTAGAGTATAGTATGAAATTACTCCATAGATCTTTAGAACTCTAGGGTAAAATGTAAAAGCCCTAGGAGCTACCTAAATAATATAATATCACCCTTGCAGAATAAGTAGATGACGCATTGTCATGAATCGGTATTCAGTTATTATCGCAAATGTCTTCGTTCTCAATGCTATCATGTTGTGTTTTATATAACACTCTGCAATGCAGACAGTCTACACTCACAGTCTACATTATATATTTAGGATCTAGGCCAACAGATATTGGAGATGTTCAAAATGTTAGTGAATGATAATGTGGGATGTTGAGGCTAGGTCGAAACTACATAAATTATTATCACCTATTTTTTCCATCTGAAATTATTGTCTACCAATTTAAGTCTTGCATTTAAAGGTAATGCTAAAACATAACTTTTGTATTAAGTATTTAGCTATTTTAATTTTATTTGATATTTTTGGACATAAGTACCATTTATTTGTCTTCTTCATTAACAAACTGCACATAATATCAGTTATCACTTTACAACTATAGCTGTGATATTTTTATTTACTTAATACAATTTTGCAAATGTTTAAAATTTAAGTTCCTGAAATTAATATCGCTTAAATAATTTTATTATATTCTTATTATACTTTTTTTGCTCTTAATATTTTAATCTTTGCACCATTATAGTATTTGTTTATGTTATTTTTATTTATTTTATATTTGTTTCAGCCAAAGCGTGACCATGATAAATGCTGTAGAGGAGTTTTTAGATGAGTTAAGGTAAAATAAGTGTCAAAAACGTGACTAACCTACTGTAACTACTACGCCTGTTGCGCTAATCCGTGCATGACAATTGATAACTGAAAAAAAAACTGACTGACAAGAGGGGATTTAAGATTAAGCTATAAGTAATTTTAGCGAGAAAATAACGTTAGTAAAATGGGATATAATTACTGCAATGCTATCACGCTAGAGGCAGCACCAGCATTAACTAAAAACAGTAAACTGAAAGATTACAACGTTTTACTTTAGAACGTTTCTGTCAATATTCTGATATAACGTGTGCAACATGTCGAATTTTGGTCGGATGACTGTATCATGTATGTGCTAGTAGCGCCCTCTGTTTGTACCTTATAGGTATTCCTTATTTACCAAGCGTCAAAATATTATGTAATGCGTACCTATCCAATAACCTGAATAAACGGAATAAAAAAGAACCTACCTAAATAAAAATAAACGCAAGAAATTGGCTTATCATTGCAAAAGATAGAGAACAATGGAACAATTTGGAGGAGGCTTTTACCTTAAGGGGGTCCACACTCCACATCTAGCTATATACTAATTACAAAAACTGTTTCGTACTAATTTACATTGTGGAATTAATTACGCTATTTATTATCAAATAACCAGCACAAAATGGCTGATTTGTCGTCTGTTTAGTGGTTATGATGAACCTAGCTTATTTGTATTAGGTTTAATAGGTTATAATATGATATTTTACGAAGCAGTTCAAGTCTCAAGGGCGCCACGTAATGCACACCGTATGCAATAGGGCTGCCAATTGCAATTTCTTATTTTCTTTTTTACCCCACTCCACTCCGAGAGTTATGTTATTAGAGTGCTGCATGCGTAGATGCAAGAAATTGCCAAAAAAGTCAGTCTAGACCAATACGAAGAATTGGTTTAGAGTTTAGACGTATACTTAAAGGTTAGGTTATTATTTGATGTAACCTTGCATCCAATTAATGATTAATTAAGTAACTGCACTAACTGCTTGAAATAGTCTAAAATTAATAACTTTACTTCTTTTATTCTCTGCTCTATTATCGAATTCTGCATGACCTTGTAAAATAAACTGCCACTATTGAGCTTTAAATTTTAACGAATTAAAAGTGAAATTACTAAGTTTAGTGTAAATATTGTTCAAGATATATCTTAAACTATCAGTTAGGAGTTATGGGGTAGAGTACCTTAGAGAGTACCTTAGAGATCATCTAAAATCGTCCAAGTATCCTAAATGATAACATAAAGATGAGAGTAAATATTTTGTATACATATAATAATTAATAATTATACATACCTCTTTCATTATTTTAAAATCACTATCATATCATCCAGATAGAGTAGGATAGTCCTTAAAAATATTATCCTACTCTATCTGGAGTGGATAAGTTGCTTGATGGATAGGATGGTCTGTTGCTTAAAGTAGTTAATAATTCGAGTTCAGTAATCTGTTAGATCATCTTGCCCCACCTGACAGTGTTCGCTTAAAAAATGGCAGCCCTGTGGTAATAAAACAGTCTAATAAAGTAAATTGCATGTACGTTCGCGGTATGTAGGTTACATGGCCAATCGATAGCGGTACGAGATGCGTGATGCGTGCTCCCAGCAGTGGGATTACTGTCCACATGCGAAAAAAATATAATTCATCACCAAGTAGAGTCTAGATATCAGGTAATTCAAGGAAGTGTTAAAATTTTCGCGTTTACAAAATTTCTTGTACTTGCCATAGAGACTACCGTATACCGTACTGTATAAAACGTTTAAGTTAATAACGTTACCGTAATTGTTAAAATTCATGTTTAAATAATAATATCAATAATTATTCCTCAGAAGCCTTTCAAAATGATGATTGGTGCGTCTCAAACTTGTTTGGATTCCAAATAAGTTAGATAGCTGTAAGGCCTGTAAGTGCTTTTTAGCGCTAAGGGATTATTCATCAAAATTTTGGATGAATGAGCCTCGATCGCAGGCTTCACAGGGAGGTAGAATAGCGCATAACTTTATCAATTCTGCGTAAAAAAAGCACCAAAGAAAGTTGGAATTTAATTCTTGATCATGCCGTTAACGAGTTTTATACGATCAGCCGATGCTAGGCATATATTTTGTGCGATCATCCGCCGCTAATCATGCTAAATTGTCTCATAATGCTCTTATAATAGAACTGAAAATTCAATGCTGTAGGCTAGGTGTTACGTCTCTACACTTTAACGTAATTAGCACACCATACATCTTGTCACGTTTTTTAGGCGATAATTATTGCTCTTGAAAATTCAACGCTCGAGTTGTGTACCGAGATAATATTTCTATACTTCATTGCCTACGTTTTAAACAAAAGTGAAGGATTCTTAACGTGTGCTGTGTAATTTGTGAATTTGAAATAAAAACTATTGTGTATGGCCAGAAGTTTAGAAGAGCTCATTATATTCAAGCGTACGGCACTGCGATACTTATTAGTGAGAGAATCAAAACTCTTGGCATTAGGAAAGAAACCCGTGAATAAGAAAATTGCTAATTTCATAAAATCCCACCAGCAAGAGGGAGATCTTATGACTGGCTTCCTTCAATGAAGATCTAACGAGAAATATTAATGTATTTCAATCGAAAACCGCAGCTTTAGAAGCTACCAAAAGTGCAATACCCATCCAACAGAAACGCGAGATTAATATGGCGGCCAAAACTTATTTGCTAAGCTACAGATGGTTTAAATGGTGAGATTACAAATTAAGTATTAATACTAGATTCTAGAAATGCCTAGGATGCAGTTTTAACTTTAAATAGCAATTACGTTTCACAAAAGCCTACATTATTTAAAACGTTTGATAAGGCAGCAAGTAAACGCTATTTTTAGCTCATTGATAACAGGTGTAGAGGCTATAAGGCCCCCACTTCCCAGGCTCGATGAGGAAAATTTGCGTGTGACGACCTTTAAAAACATTCGCTTAGATTTCTCTGTCAATAAAGTTCATACAATTTTACATAGAAAAAGAGAGATTCTCTTACGTTAGGATAATTATTATTCCTTGAGTTTTATCTTATCGATGTCTATCAGCAGATGATTTTAGACTTGGGGATAAAATAAATTATTGTTATTACCTGTTTTCTTAAAAAATAATACTGCAAAAGTGGCAAATCCATTTCGAAACCCATAATCCAAATATACTTTAAACTTCTTACTCAATGATTCTGCCAGAAGGATTGTATTTGCTAAAGGGGACAATAGATCTTTTATTGTTATCGTTTCATATTGGCCAATTTTTTGGAGTTGGTTGAAATAGGTAAATAGATAAGATTTAGATATAAGTATGCATATCGTTAATCTATTATCTAATCTTGAATTCCACTCGTGACCGATCTCAGTGTTTATTGAGTGACAGTTGGGACTGTTTGTACCTCGTACAACCAGTCCACTCGGTGAGTGAACCACTGAAAGCTTTTTAACCACTTGGGATTTCCCCAATTTTCAGCAAGAAGCAAGAACAGTTTTCTAAATTCTCGAGTCGCGGCCTGACTTTTGTACCTCCTGTGTGTGACTTAAACATATTCAAATAATAACTACAAAAATATTTCGAGACTTGTGCAGTGAAAAGGTATTTACTGCAATTTAAACGGTCGCTGTTCGAAATTCCGTCAAGTGTTATATCGCAAAGCTTTCACTTCACTTTCAGCACATGGCTTGCGCTTGCAGTTTTATTGCAGTTGCATCGGCGTGTGCTCCATTTTAGAGCTCATGAACCCTTTCGAGTAAAATTTGTTGAAATTCGTTTTACAGTCGCGTTGTTCCGTGCATGCCAAATTAGATATTTAAAATTTGAGAGCGCTTCTTATGCTACGTCGCTTATCAGTTATCTTCTTATATATAAAAATGGATTTTCAAATGTGTTAGTCGCGCTAAAACTCG
>DWTA01000134.1:0-13602 GCA_018236805.1 Plebejus anna | reverse complement strand
ATAAAAGCTGCTAAATGATTTAAAATTTACCCTGTTGCTACTGTAGCGCCACCCTTATTTAACGGTTTTCATCGGACACTTTTTAAATGCAGATATAGTTCTCTTTCATCTACACTCCATAACACCAACAAGAATCTTGTGGCACTTAAATGACACTGTCAATGACAACTCCTTCGGCTACAGGTAAAATGATACTTGGATGATATTGATTTTGGAACAAGTGCTTCCTAAATGATACTGTTCAAAATGGCAGTATAAATTCTTATATTGGCCACGAGCCAAAAGACCCTCTCGAAGAGCTGATAAATTATTTAAAGCGACGCATCACAACTCCAAGTCTTAACAAAACAAACAGATTAGAAAAAACGCTAAAGACCGTTAATGATTGAAAATAAAAAATGTTAAACAATATACTTCTCCCAAGCTTAAGAACTAAGAAATTTCACGGTTCGATTCCCGGCCACGATGCTTATGATTTTTTGATAACGTAATGACTCTGACTTTGACGGTCCGTTATACAGTTAATTACAACACGGAAAATAATGGTTATCTTAGAACTTTGTGAATGTTTACTTTACAAGCTTTCGATACAAGCGATCATCAAGGCGACTTCGAAGTGAGAATAAGTGATCAATAGTGAGTGAACCAGTGATAGTGCTCAGTGATTTGGGATCTAGTACATAAAGTAATTTGTAAGACCTAAGTGTAGGGTTAGCGTTTGGAATAAAGTCTTCAAGTGAGTCAGCAGGTGTTTTTCTCCAAATCCGTCGAACTCTATCACGTAACAATTCTGGTTTAAAGTTTAAACGTAACCAACTAACCACCCTGTTCAAATTTTTTGCTTAGTACTAACATTTGCTATAATATAATACATATTAAAATAAGACACTAATATGCGATAAGATGTATTGTTATTGTTGGTAATTTTTATATACTAGATACAAATTTTACATAAAAAAACTTATTGTATTGGTTAACTCATGGCTATAATTTTCTTCTAAATAAATCATCGACACACTACACTTTCTCAAATTACTTAAATATAGATTAAAATTAATTTTCTTTTCACAAGGGGAGGACTCCTTCTGCCCTTTTTAATTAAAATTTAATTAACTTTTGGTCCTTCACAGAAAAAACAAGTCTTAAGACGAGGTTTTAACTCTACTGCCTCTACTGTTAATTATTATTTATAAATAAAGTAAAATGTTTAATTAAATCAAATCTTACTTCAGTATGCTGGTCCATCAAGATTCTAATGAAAAAATAAGATTACGATATACATACAATTTAATATTATAGTAAAACAGATAAATTGAAACGTGTGCGTAATCATTGTCAGACTGAACAATAAAAATATTGAATTCACATAATATGTATTTTCGCTTAATTTAATTGCTATTTTTAAGAATTAACAAAGACTATAATAATCATCATTTTAGTCCTGATTAATCTTCAAAACAAAACTCTCCTACAGCGCTTTTGTGTACACGTACAAAGGTTGTTTGCGTACGACGCAATGATCCGGTTCCCAAAAAACCACCCAAACAAACAGAATCATCTATATACACAGGTAGGCTTTAAGAATTTCTATTTTTTCAAACGCAGCTGTTTCTACTCATGCGACACACAAAAGGCGTTAAAGATGGCTCAACAGATGCGCACGCGGTCGTGGCATTTGCCTGTAAATCATACGGACAAATAACACACACACAGCCTCCGAGCGTGTGTGTGTGTGTGTGTGCGTGAGCCAAGGTTGTACCTGCCTCTACCTGTCCATCGCATTCTTGCTCTATCTGCAGAATATCAGTACGCTCGCTAACGGTACAAGCTTTGGAACATGTCTAATATTCAAATATAACTTTGATTGACAATATAATTAATGCGAAAACATTGTTCGTATAACCTTCGCGTTATCTATTCAATATTATGTGATCTCTGTTGAAATATGAGCGTTTCAATGTCATGTATAGAGCCGGCACGTCAAAATTAACTTGATATCTTGACGTATTTTGTCATGATCATCAATACAACGGTTTTGTAAGCGTTTACATCTTACGTATCGGTAATGTAATTATTATCAGTAATTTTATAATTACTATCATTTAAAGTTTACACCTGTTACCAGCTTGCCTCATCATCTTTAGCTGTAGATATAGTGAAAGGCTATTAAATTACTGTTCCGATTTATCACTAGATGGCGTTGCACATTTCTAGCATAATTTAAGATAGGACTGTTATAATTATACTCTACCCTTCTAATATGCACAATGAACAACACAAAGCGGATATAAATTGCAAGAAGCTTATTAATAACTAAATATTCAAATTTAAGTTTGAGGAGAAACGCGCAGAAATAACTTTCACTATCAAACTCATAGTATAAGTTGTATTAGGATATCGAGTAGCGAAGTTTCACAATACTAAACGAGACGTTACTACGAAATGAATACTAATTATGTGCATAATATTACGTAAAGTATTTAAAGTCATTGTCTCCTTTGAGGCTTTTGACTTTTGTAAGTATTCAGAGGTTTAGAGAGAATGACGTCACAAAAAATATTTCTAAAACACCTAAAGCTAGAAAAATAGAACTAATTACTAATATACTAAAAACTGAACTATTATCGAATAAAGTAGCAATAAAAATACATAAATCAGTAAGAAATTATAAAATATGTAAGACCTAAAATAAAAGATGATTTGATGAAAATTATGATGGATCAAGATATATATATAGATATAGGATTAAGATAATATTATTTGGTGATATATTTTACTAAAAAAACTGTTCCAGAATATTATGTTGTCGCATCTGAACATGAGATATTATTAAAAATAAAGTCCTTGGCCGAACACGTGGCTGGTACAAAATAATCCAGTTTAATATAGAGTCTTTCGAAATATGTTTTCAGTTTCATTTCAAAGTATTTTGGGACAATGCCATTACCACAATTAAACACTATCGGAGAAGTTTATTCATAGGCTGGTGGACTTAGTAGGTCCGACCTACGATATTTGATCGCGTTATGTCAAATCCAGCTGACAGATATGTAGATCACTACACGACTCATTTTGACCAAATAATGTAGGTCCACCATCTGTCTATGAATCAATTTCTTCGATGGTACATTATATCGACTCACCTCTTTCAAGCCGTCCAATCTTCCGAGAGATTTCGACTGTCTTAGTGGAAGGAAAGCCTTGAAAGCGTCCATTCGGGAGGTTTTCTCCGGTTCATTCGTCGCTGCGGTCAGGTCGGCGCATGATAGGCGGGCTTTACGCCGCTTGTCTAGCAGCTGCTTCGCCGTTCTAGACCTTCGCTGCACCGGCTGGGCCTCATCCTCAGGCTCACTGCAGATTTCCCTCGCCGCATGGACCGTATGCCGCCGCCTGGACACGGGCGGCGACGTCAGCCGCGAAACCAGGGACTCGAACATCGTAACTCAAGTCTCACTCATTCTCCATTTTCTCCCCGTAATGTTGGCCTACAACGAACAAAACTGTTTGTACGACACAGCTGAACGACAGCAATATCTCGTGACCTCGATAGCGCTCATACTTCGTAGTAATCCCATTGACCACAGGTACACTCGGGCGCGAAAATGTTACGGTTCGTCGAATATTTAAATTTGAATTTCGAATCGACGTTCCGTATTTGAAAATTCACCGGCGGTGGGTCAGCCGTGACGCCGGTCGCCGTACCGTTTCGTAACGTAGGATGTACGTTTAAAGTCAAACGGAAATGGCAACATACGAATAAAACTGGATTTGTCGTCGTTTTTCTCACGTCGAGCGAGAAGAATACTATAATTTCATTAGCCCAGTTTCGGAGATTTGTATTCTGAGATCGCGGGTCCTACTGTGGTGTCGAGTCGAAAGTGTGCCACCGCTCCACCCAAAACATTGTGATGGCAGAATGCCACGCACGAGTCAAAATAGACGCACAAGGCCGACCACAGATAGTGAAAATAGAATCATAGTTGAATGGCAATTTCTCTTGAGACCACCACCCGCGTTGATGATTCTTTATGCACAGTTTTAGTGAGCTTTTAGTTCGCAACTTTGTCGCTAGAATATTTATATCAGTCGTTGTCTCTTTTATTTGCAATAAATTTAAAAGAGAAACATAATATTAATATCACGCGTTAAATCGTTTAGCATTACATTTCGCTTTCAAAGCGAAAATAAAGTTGTAACGATGTGCTAACTCTACAGTAAACAAATCTTACAAATAGGTTATAATATTTAAGTCTTGTTTAGTACGTGATTATTTACTAGCTTTTGCACGCAACTCCTTCCACGTGTACCCTTTTTCGTGTTTACACGCCATAAACTAGAGTATTATTCAATAATTTAAATAATACTTTCTTTTCTATGATTAGTATCATAGTCTATTAGATAGCCTTATAATTTAATTAAGTCTAGTACTAATGACTAGCCTATAATCTCTAGTAATTTAGGTTTTACTGGATACATAAGGTATATCAATAATTATGTGTATGCAAATTAAAAATCTGATAATTAATGATGCCTTATAACATTAACACGAAAATAATAATTATTAAAATGATCGCAAGTTCTAAATAACAACGATGAATTGGCAAAACATATTGGTTTCGCAACGAAACTGGCCTTTTATATTAATATGCATACTATATTATATTGATTTCAACTTCGTTCGCGCCGAAATTCGAGCGTGCTGCGTGTATTTTATAATTTCTCGCACAAAATGTATATAGTGCCCTGTCCCGTACCCAAGTATTTCTTAGGAAGTTAGTTTACTCCAACAACGCCTATACAAACTTTCAACCTACTTCTCTAGACAATTTTCATTGAAATCGGTTTGATACCACACGGAAAAACACATAAGTACCTACAAAACGTAAAGTACGTAAGTGTACGTACGTGCTTTTACTGTGATTTTACTTTTATTCCAGTAATTTGACGTCTCGTTTATGTAAATCGTTGAGATAACATTCATACATTTTTTTAACTTTCTTGTCTCTAGATTGTACTCGATAAGGTACACCTGTGTCAAGCCGAGGCTGTTTCTATTGTTTCTTTCGTAATACAAATAAACGAAACTTGAATTCGATGTACTTTTATCAAGGTTTAATGGTGAAGGATAAGATTATCGGTATGCGCTTGCAACTCTTTATTTAAAGTGTCTAGTTCAGTAACTCTTCACTTAAAGCTATCTTCTCGCTTGTGTAGTGTCGTTGAAGTGTAAACTTCTTTGGCTGCGTTGTGTTATTTAAGGGTAAATGAAATTGTAAAATTGGTGTCAGGAGACAAGCTCCAAAACAAAAATCCGTAAGACGGAGAGAGATTAGATATTAGGTGTGGCGTTCAAGTTTTCACCTTTGCCAGCACTCCCAAAGTGTATGTAGGACGTAGGTAAACATGAGCAACCTTTTCTTTCTAGAAATACATATATAAGGTAATTTTAAAATCAAAAGTGACATAAACCATCGCTCTTATAAATATTATTGATAACATCTCTTGACCATACCCAAGTCAATGTATGATAAACTGCTAACAAGAAAAGCATATTAACGCACGATTCTAATGCGCATCTCAAATTACTAGATAAAGATTACACCTAATGCGTGGTTCGGTGCGCCCGAGGGCTCGTTTGTGGAGCAGCCTGGGTTGCCAGTTCTGTGAACTCACTTGTTGTTGGAATATTTTGTAGGTTAGGAAAAGAGGTGTGTAAGGGATTGCCAGATGGTCCTTAAATTAGTAGTCTACCTACTCTACTCTACCTAAAAAGTCTACCTACTCTACTGTTTGTGTTGGTAAACGCAGTAAGATATAACTTAAGCAGGTAGGAGTTTATTGAAGACAGTAAAAAACCTACCTATTCTACTGTTTCATGCTGGTAAATGCAATAAGTTACAACTACAGCATAGCAGTTTGTTGATTAAAATTTACGTAGGTTGTCATTGTGTTACATAAGAGTACCTACAAAACTACTTGACTCCATACTTTTTTCAGGAATGATAAGACGTATTAAGTAATTCTAACTTTACATCCATGAAAATTTTAGTTTTCAACATTAAGTTTTAACAAATTCATAGTTAAATTAAATTGTTCAAAATTTAAGTTTTAAACAAGTATGCATTTGTTGCAGTTGCTTAACTTTTAAAGCAAGAGCTTCTTTCTTTAAATTGGCAACACCGAGGTGCTCTAATGAAACGGTTAGCCCTAAGCTCGGTTGTCGGCGCAAACCGGTAGAACCACCGCCCTCCCCGCACCCCTGTAACATCCATATCTTATCAAGACGCCCGTTCTTCTATTTCACAGCTCGAAATAGCTCGGATCGTACAAGCTACTGTAACTCAATATGAGTCTAGTGATCTGACTAACCACAGCTAATGTGGTAAGGGGAGAAGACGTAAACAGGATTTTCTAATGAAGACGATAAAAATGATAAAGAGAGATCACCTTGAAAATTATATCATAGAATAGAACTGCTAATTTGCAATAAGAGATAAACATTTCGTTAAAATATTCTAATACTTCTGTTTTATACTACACAAGATGTTAAGTTGGAAGAAAACAAATATAATAATATATCTGCGAAAACCGCATTCAAATCGGATCAGTAGTTTTCGTGTGATATAGTGGAACAAACATACGGACAGACAAAAATCTAACCACATTTTTGGCTTCTATAGCGATGTAGTGACACCCCCTGCTTATTATTCTTTAATTAATATCTTTAATGTAACCCCATACAAAATACAGTATACAATTATTACACCAACCAAAAACATTGCTGCAACACACGATAGCATCGCTAATCGTGGTTATAGACACGAACAGTCAGAAATGGAAACACAGAGAGACACAAAAAATTAGCCAATTATGATGCAATAGACATAATTAATGCTAATAGATTACAAAATTGAGGAAACCTGCCGTAGCGTGGAGTGAGGAACAATCGGCGAAAGTCCAATAGCGGTGACAAAGGTAATGATTAGAAAGTGTGTATATCAGAAATCCGCAATACACACGCTCGGTTGCCGCCCTATCTGCTAATCTGTCACATCTACGGTTACCAGGTTTTACACTAGCTTTTACTAGTTTGTGTACCAAACTGCAAAGAATAATCTACTATCAATACTTCCATGATACTTGTTCCATACTATAAATATTATAAATGTGTGTCTGTCTGACTTTCTGTTACTAAAATTTGGTATGGAGATATCTTGATTCCCGAAAAAGGATATCTAATGATATTATTTTTTTACCAGAAAATGTAAGGTTCTCGCACGATTGACAAATTTCTGAGCAACGAAATGATTGATGATGAAACGAAAAAAAAAACGATTTCTGAGAACGCCTTCTTATAAGCTGCAAAGTCTTGTTTTTTGACAACACTAAAAAGACACTATGTCAGCAACAGGACGTATAAATAAACTGCAAAATTCGAATTGTCATGAAAAATTACTATTCAACGTTTTCGTTAGGAATTTGGGGAACACTCAAAGACGAGTGGCTTTGCAAAATAACCTTTCCTATTTGTATTTACACATTTAATATTTGTATATCAATGGACGAACAAGAAAAAAACAAACACAAACCTCTCATTCTTTTTTCACCCCCGTAGCTTCTATAAATTTTTTGTTCGCTCCAATTTTTTCTGACCCATAATGCCGTCCATTATTAAGCCTTGTGTTGGTTCGTTGTTTTTGTCTACCAAATCGGGCGGTAAAACCTTTTCGGTGTCACTTTCGAATGTGTTTTAGAATACACTTGAATCGCGAAAGAAGGTTTCCTCGCAGATTCCGATACGGAAATCGTGGATTAGGAGGTCAGGCGGTGACCTTGGCAGAAAGTGGGTCGGTCGTGGCTATCGGGTGTCAGCAGGCGTCACGCTCCAGCCAGCGCATCTGCCGACGTAAATGGACAGGTTGATCCGAGACGGAACCGACGACGTCCGGTAAAGAAATGGAACGTGATTTTTCCGAGTAACATTTTCCAAGTTCTTTCGGAAAAAGGGATGGAATTGAATGCCTGGAATGTTTCCTAAGCTTAGGAGTTCTAGGCTATAAAGATCTTATTTGGAAACAATTGCTAATATATTTTTACACGTACAAAAATAACGCATCTATAATCATAATCTATTGTATCAAGTACTAAAGCTTTGTCCATACAGATTTAATTTGTAGCTTTACAGATTTTTGAACGTGTTCCGAAAAACTACGCGTCTATAGTAATTAGCCAACAGTTTTACATTATTTCTGTATAAGATAGAGGAGATATAAGTACTTTATTATTTTATTTTAACGACGTTAAGTTTATCTTTGATCTAAATTTAGGCATGCGTTGATTGTAGGCGTATAAAAGTTGAGGTCCTATAAAATACTGTTATACATTTCTTATCCCTACGATTAAATCTTTTAGAACAGACATAAAGCTTTGGGTCCTTGTTAAAGTGTTTATAAAACACCGGTTTGTTAGGCTTCCTTAATGTTATTCAATTTCTGAGACACCTTTTACTAAAATTTTCTATGAAATAACTAAATAAACTTTTTAAATGCCATTTATCAGCGATTTGTTAAGCTCTCATACAAAAGATATCTTGATGAAACTACAGTTTATTTTTCGCTTGAAACCATCAATATTTTCAGTATTGTTACAAATAGCTGTCATACTGTATTACCCTTGAAATCACAGAACGAGCGGGAAAAATAATGGGTGAGCACAAGACAGTGACAAACGTGAGTGAAAGCCAAGGCCTCGTAGATCTGATTTAAAATTATAATATCATAATGACAGCGTTTAATAATGGACATTATTGAACTCTTGTTTACTACCAGTAAATGCTACTAATATTTGTGGTGAACATAATATAACATTATGTATACACCCCCTTACTAATAAACGCTGTATAAGCTTTGAATAGTTATACAGTCTTGTGTCTTCTTCAATCCAATTAAAAATATCACTTGTGTCATGTGTGACAGGAACAAAACACTGTAAACAAACAAAGCTTATACAACGTTTATTAGTAAGGGGGCTAGAGTATAAACATACTTAATGTAGAAACGTAAGTTTTTTCTTTACTTCTCTTATCATCACTTCGTTTTTTATCCTTACTCTATGGATATAACACAAATAAAATAAAAATTTAAACACTCACTTATTCTCTTCATGATTGATTCAATACTTAACCTAAACAAAAACTAATCTACATTTTGTCGGTTGCGCAGTATCCTTAGCAATTTTATAACTAAACACTATAATATTTTCTCATGAATATTCTCAGATAAAATCGGCTAATGCTATACCAGTAGATCGATTTAGGTTCCATGTTACTCAAGTTCCTATTTCGTGTTTAGGCGTCATTTAATTTTAGATTTCCGCACTAAAAAAGTTATTGCCGTTTCGCCATAGCCGCTCATGTCGCAGCCGCCATTACGCCACTGTACTATAAAGTATAGTTAGTTTTATAGACCAATTATAGTTAGTTTTACAGATTTAGAAGCACTAGATACTTTCATTGCCTTTTCCGGTTTCACAAAATAAAAGTTTCTAAGCAAATTAATTTCTACAATTAAATCGAATTAAATAATTTTCTACTCTGGCAGCACGTAATTTTTTAGTCTCCAACTACTTTATATACGGCCAATTATAATAATAATTATTAAACGATCCAAACTAACATTATTTCCGTGAACACTGGCCCAATCAAAAACAATATGCTTAGTTAGAATTTCCGTGTTTTAAATTTTATTGTTTTAGTTTAGTACTTGTTAAAATCATAATAAGTGTGATTATAAGATAGATCACAAGATCATAAAGTATGATCACATCAAGGTAGAGATCTAGCTTATATTTAGAAACTCTTCAGAATACTAAGATGTATTGCAGAATATAAAAAATATGTAGCTAATCTTACGATGCCAACATCTTTTGTTGGCGACGGAAAATCGTATTCTTCGGTAGGGAACAGCTACATACCGTTACAGAACAAAATGATATGCACCGCTCGTTACGGTAACTGTAAATGATTTACTGATGTCAACAGCCTGCCGAGAGCCCTCCGTCAGTAACATCAATAATTTGTCCATTCATATTTCGATCACCACTGACCGACTTTCAATCCCTTATTCACTGCTTAGGACTTTGTCTCCCGTTTCAAGGACTTTCGGTCCCACTTAGGGAGATATTTTAATGATTACTTAACTTTAACATAATATACAATACATGTTACATTTTCTGTCACATGCTTTTTTAATTAAAGTTATCATTAAATGTCTTAATATTAGCCTGTAAGTGTTTCGCTCCAATTCATTTTCATAACTCGGCTAAATTAATGTGCTAGCGTTATTTTTTCTCTACGGGCGGCGAGGCGCGTATAACGTAACATTTCTATTGCTAGCATTATAGCTATTAAGCCGCATTACTTACATTTAAGTCAAAATTAAATGAAAAATCATACATAATCATAATCATTAAAAAATTAAAAGATGAGTAAAGTCTATGATCTTATCAAAAATAACGAAGTCTTTTCCTATAGAAATATAGCTTTGAAGCCTTTAAATTTAAAATAAGTTGTAAGTCGTAACACCCAAGTGATATAAGTTTAATAATATGTATTTAAATTGACGTTCAAGTACAGTCACTCACACTTAGAACATTACATAACATTTTAATTATTTAACAAGCATCAACTTCTGAAAGTCAAGGCCAAAATGTTGTTACAGTTTGGGTGTCAGACTTCAGAGTTCAGACACAAACCGTATAAGGAATATTTCATAGCATCTAAAAGGTTTCTATTACAAAGCTATATTAGAAACGATATCGTGATGACGATTATCATCTCATGCTACACGACATTAAATCCTTATCCCAAATCTCAACAGAGGCAAAAAAGAACCTACAGAAGTGAACCATAAAATTAAAGTGAAGAATACGCTATCAAAGTTTTTAAGGTTAAAGCAACAGGAATGCGCTCCTAATTTCTAAAGTTATAAAACTTTATAACCTTTTTGGATAATAATAAAATCCACTCTTTAATAGGTCCTAACTTTTCGATGACAAGAGTTTTGTTGAGTGAATCCTTTGGGAAAACTTATATTATTTTATATTTTATTACTTACTTATTATAAGTTGTTAACAAGGTATAATAGGTATAATTTAACGACGGTCTTAAGGATTTTATTAGCTATCATAATTATTAATATAAAAAAGATTTAAGTAGATGTAATTTATACCCGGTTTTTGAAAATTTTCAACAGGAGTTTATCAATTCAACATAGTTATTAATTGGTTAGTAGGCACCTACTCTACGGATTCTATCCTTTTCCGGGACTCAAAATATCTCCATACCAAATGTCAGCAAAATCAGTTGAGTGGTTTGGGCGTAATAAGTTAACAGACAGACAGATACACTTTCGCATATATATAAGTATGTATGATCTAGAATCTAAGCCTTAGGGCTCAGGGTCTAAAGTCTCAACACACTATGCCGAAGTTCCGCGGCGAAAATTCCGCATGATTACGTCAGCACTCAGCAATGTCAAACGCATACAATATTTACGCGACGGAATTTCGGCATGGTGTCGGTAATTTAAAATACATTGTAGGCGGAATCATGCGGAAATTTCGCCGCGGAACTTTGGCATAGTGTGTTTAGACACTTAGGGCCTGTTGCACCACTTCCTGATAAATACCGAACAGGCTATCCACCACTTTACTTGATAAATGGGGTATGGAGATTGGAGAATCTGTCAGAAAAGTTATGAAAAGAAGTAAATAACTTATTCGGCACTTTATCGGGAAGTGATGAAATAGGCCCTTAGTCAAAACTGCTTGTAAGATAGCTGTGCTTACTCCAATTGATAAGTCTTTTTCGTAAGCAAACTATTTTTTTATTGATTTCAAACATAAGATAGTAACAGACTTTAACATGAATTTCCCATTAATTTCTCTACTATCAAGAGAGGTTACACAAGGTTGTTATTGAGGCTAACCAATATTGACTCTGCGATAGTGGGACGCATGAAATTTGATAATTACCACTACTATTATCTTATCTTGTAGAGTGTACACCCACTGGCTGAACTAGCTTCATAAATCACACAATTATCTGAGAATTCAGCCTTGCAGCCTTTAAGTGTTGCCCTGAACTTAAGCTTTGAAATCTTAGGGTGAGTTGCACCAGAAGCGTAGTTAAAGTTAAAGTTATCAACAAATATATGGCGTCCATAACGGACTTTTGCTAGGGATTTGACAGTTTATTTGACTTTCTGTTATGGTTAAAGTTAAAGTCATAGTTAAAGTAAGTTGCTGTAACCCACTATTCTTGTACGCTTATGACTTAAAAACTATTATTTTACCCCCTTACTAATTGAATATTTTGCGTATTATTAATGTACGAGGTCTTTAACTATTGTATAAGGTGATTTTGTCATTCAAATGATAATATTAACGACATGCTAATGATGTTATAATAGAGAAAATTTATTTATAATGCACGTTAATATAAAACTTTTTTTTTGAAACCTCACTTTCTCTATCATTGCATGAAATCCTAAACTTAATATTAAATAAAATCTAGACCCTAAAATTAAAAGCCTTTTCTGTCATTTTCATAGCATTCAAGACAAAACTACGCAGTAAGTTAAGTAAGCATCTCAGTAAGTTTAAATGCAGTAAAATTACCTATCTAAAAAACAAACAAAACAACCTTTACGCTGATTAAATTCGCGCTGGGTCAATGGTAAACAATTAACAAAAACCTAATCTGTCTATTAAAGTTTAAATTATATGTCATTGTCTTTTATCTTTATTTGGGGTAATAAGATATTCTATTTCACATGGAACTACTCACGTGTATGATAAACTGCTAATGAAAATTAAACTTTAATTCTATAAGATTAAACACTCCTGTCTTTTAAAATTGTAGAGTTTTATGAATCCCCTTGATGTTATAGAAGTTTTGACCTCAAATATCCATATTATGTACTTATATTGTAAACGCGAAAGTGTGACTGTCTCGTCAAAACCGCTAAAAACATTTTGCTGAAATTTGGTATGGAGAAACTTTGAGTCCCTTAAAAGAATATGGGATACTTGAATCATGGAAAATGTCGATTCCCGCGCGATAAACGAATTTTTCGTCTAGTCAGTCATATTACACAGTTCAGAATCTAGAATGTAGAGTCAATAACTCTTTATATTATAGTATCCACCCTATGACTTTCCCTCATGATTAAAGAGATATGTTTGTAATGCAGTTAATTCCTTTGAAAGTAACAAAACATAGTCGGTGGAATCGAAAGTGAACACAGGTACAAGTAGACGGTAATGAGGCTTAATCAGATCTTCCGGCGTCACATCCGGCGCTCACTTCATACAAGCTTTCCTAACGTAAAGCAGATTCTAGTTTGTTGAACCTATATTATATAGTAGATATTTTATTTTATTGCATTTTTCTGTAGGTAAAGTAGTTAGATCAAAAATTAATTTAGACAAACATCCCGAATCTCTATTCCTATAATTTACTCGTGCAGTAGCCTTCCCAATATCCCTACTAATATTATAAATGCAAAAGTGTGTCTGTCTGTTACCTCTTCACGCCCAAAC
>DWTA01000133.1:0-13638 GCA_018236805.1 Plebejus anna | reverse complement strand
ACCCATTAACCCCCAAACGGCCCAAGTGGGCCGCGATTACAATAGATAATAGATTTCCAAGAATCCGCGATCGACGGATTAAGTTTCTATGAGAAACGTCCCATGGTCAACTCCTACATTTAAGGTCAACCCTGGAATATAAGAAACAAATGTTAACGCACTTATAATACAGCCTGTTTAACTGCGTTAAAATAACAAAAATTATTCGAAATAAAAAGAAATCAAACGTTTCTATTAAATATTTAACGAATGACCCTTGCTACCCCTGGCAATATCAGAAAGGTTTGATTTATTCCGTTACTTTAATTTCTGTAGTTAAAGACCTACCTTAACTCATTTAATAGTAACTAAATAATGACACACTACAATATATTATAATTCAAAATTCAGGTTTAAAAATTCTAAGTTAGAAAATTACAAAATATTATAATAATGCTACAATAATATGATATCTTTGAAAGTAAGGACTAGCTTATTTTCTTAGAAAAGTTTTAATTATCTTCCAACATAATATGAGATTGTAAAGTTTTTCTTTCCTTAATATTATACTGTTATTTAACTTACATTCTTGTTGACGTTTTATGTAGACGACTGTACCACCAATTTGTACCAACAATTCGCTGCGCTACAATTTAGCATAGTTCACGGAATTTTGAAATATTGTTTACTTAATTTTACGTCTTCTTATATCGAAAGATTTTATTATAAAAATACTTTGATAGAATACTACCTAGCTGTTTACTACTGCTACTACTACTACCTACTACCTAGAATTTGGGAGGTTAGATCCTTTGTAACCCTTCCCCTATGACCACGCATGACTACTACTAGTTGGAGTCCCAGAAAAGAACATAGGATCCTTCGCAAAACAAAAGCAACGAAGTAGGTAAAATCTAGTTGCTCTAAAACCTAAAACTGTTCAAGAATTATATAACCAGCAACCTAAAGGCGGGTTGCATAATATTGTGTATTCTTAATATGTTGTGAATCCTAAAAACATAAGTTTCTTCATCTATTAACCCCAAAAATATTATAAGACGTGTGTTCTTAAGTTAATATCCTATTACTGCAATGTTTCCATGCTAGATGGCAGCACCAGCACAGACAGTAAACATAAAGTTTTGTCCGACGTTTCTGTCAATATTCTGATATGACGTGTGCAACATGTCTGACTTCGGTCGGATTATTTACTGTATGTGCTAGTAGCGCCCTCTGCCTCAGACCTTTGCGTAAATGGTAATCCACAAAAACATAAGTTTCTGTTAACCCTAAAAACCTCACTGCGTTCAAAAAGTAACGTACCCGATCACCTCACATTCGCGGGACCTTGACCCGTCCACCTGTCCTAATCACCGAATCGCCCACCGTACCCCATAATTACACCGCCGAGAGATCTATTGATATGCCTTAGGTAAATTATGGTGGTATTGGATGGGAGAGGTTAAATCTAAATAATGGAAAAAGGAATTTTTATGATCGTGTAAAGGAACTTGGGTTTTGAGTATAGAGAAAGTGAAGCGTTGAAGACAGAAATGTTGGATGTTTCGCGTCTTTCTCAGGTTTTGCTTTTTGTAAGGAGGCAAACGAGCAAACAGTTCACCCAATGGGAAACCCAATGGAAATTTAAATCATTAATATATTGTAATTTTTGTAATTTTAATGTAATGACTAAGTAATGATCATAATATAACGAAATTTTTAAATGTAATAATTAATGTAATGTTATGGGTCTTAGAAACTCGAAATAAATGATTTTATTTTATTATTTTTTATAAAGCTATTACTATTGCTTATCGTCTATCGTATCACCAGTATGACAATACCAGGTAGCCAATATTGCCTGTGTTTTAAATATTTCTATTGAAATCGAGGACATGTAACTCTAATAAGAATAACGAACTCGCAACTTCATACAAAAATTTCGACATTTTATAGATGTTTTGTGCCCCGTTTCGCCGTTTAAATTTAGGGTATATATTCTGTTTTTATTAACCTTTAGTTTTGTCTGTATAGCGTCTTAAGCTCTTCTAAAATGATAATTTGAACCAGATCTAGTCTTGTTTATTTCAGAGCGTAACAGGCACCCTCATTTTTTCGTATTTTAGACAGTATAAGATTCTTAATGCACTCAGTAAAATTCTGGCAGCACTGGGTGCGACACATCAAAACAATGCGTGCTGAGAGCAACCCCGCGATGGTATCGGGCTATTTAAGCCAAATTTGACCAAATCTGACTTCCCAGTATCAGATAGGGCGCGCGATAACCCTAATAACCCGTCGGTGGCTTTGTCTATTGTTTACATACGTGACCGTCATGCCGGTCTCTGAGACCCCCCTGCTAATACGACGTCATTATGACTGGCGATACAAGGTGATTAAAACTTGATTGGCTTTTTGTCAACTCAATTTGGTATTTGATGAAAGATGACGATGAATTGTCAAATTAAGTAATTAAAGCCCAAATGGATACTTAGGTTTTTTGAGTAGTCTATTAATTGTTTTAAAAACGTTGTTTTTAAAAACAAGTTGTTTTATTGGAAAAAATCTTTGGTAGCGTTGTGCGTTATTAAGATGGGTAAAATAGGTTAAACTCGCGTCTAGGATTTAGTATATTATGTAACGTGATCAAAAATTCATAAGACGTATGGAAAGCGAGGGTAAAACGCGGCGTATGAAACTAATATAAAATTCCACTTTCTTTCTAATACGCTGCGAAAATCTGCCGGCACTCCCGGAACGCAACTGTTTTTTCCATACTAGGTAATATTAACTACCTTCTAATTTATCTGAAAAAAAAACTTCCATCCTTATTTTAAATCTCTACACAATGTTCAAGAACCTCCATCCCTGTCAACACAACAGTCAACACCCTGTATAATACAAAAGGGGTGCGCGCGCGCACGTGTCGAAGTTTGGGCGCGCGTGAGCAGCGCGCTAATGGTAATGATCGACACTAGGGATGTCACCTTGTATATTATAAAGCTGAAGAGATGGCTAAGACGCGCTAAACTCACGAATTATTAAACCGATTTTTATGTAATTTAACGCAGATATAGAGTGCACCAGTGAAGGATAATTTTTTGTGAGGAAAAAATTTCCCGTGCAAGTCGAGATAGAAAGTAGATGAGATTTATGTGTCTGTTATATTATTTATATTTTAAACACTTAGAGTTAATACGGGCTTATTATTTTAAGGCAAAAGAAAAAAGGAAATGAGTTGGTATTAGTAGTTATATATAATACATAGTTCATATGTTTGTACTTTGTTAAACAATATTATGCTATTGATATCTGCACTAAAAATATAAAATTTTATACAAGCAATTCATGATGATTAAATAATAAATTTGTATAAACGTAGTATGTCTATCATTTACATTATATTTTACATAACTAGAATATCTTAAATCCTATCGATGACAGCCCTAGACCTCACCTGCTCGGAGTTCAGAGGACCATACTCCAAAGCCACCGAAACTGAGAGACCAACGTAAGAGCTTCCTTCCTGTCTTTCTTCTGATCCATCGGTGTGCCACCCAAAAACAAAAAAAGACCGATTCCTTTGATGGTAATAATCCCTTTGATATTAGTAATAGCGGGTTATAACAAAAGCATCAACAATGGATTAATTAACATAAAATTATTTATATCAACTTTATTGTAGAGACACGATTAGAACTTACTTTTGGTAGTGTAATAAAATTAGAAAACTTTCTAAATGTGAGAGAAATAACTTTTTTCTATTGGGGCATTTACGCATCCCCTGGGTCTGGGGAGGTCCACCGAGGTATGTGGAACTCCCCGGAACGGACGGAAGACGCACCGACTACGCACTAAGACCCCAACGGTGTTCCTGCTCCTGAAGGTGGGAAGGGAAGAAGAGAAATAACTTAACCTGCGCTATCTTGTAGAAAGATGAAGTTATATTCTATCGTTATCTTCGACGTTATCTTCTACGTGATTTAGTTAGCTTGCATGTAAAAAAATAGTAACCTAATATTATACAGTTTACAGAACCACAAATATGTTACATCACGAGAATCTAGAATACTCTTTCGTTAAAAAGTGAAAGTTTTCAATGCCGTATTGACAATGTAAAACTCAATTAATAAAAAAAAATATATTATGATCAAAACTTAAATTTAAAGATCTACTTGCAAATTTCTTAAGAATATCTTACATATTGCAATATAATCGGTAGCCTTTTCCTCCTGACACTAAATTACATACTAAATTACTCAATCGGTCATTCCTTTGCATCAAGAATTCAATAAAAAAAACAAAAACGTTCTAAAAATAAAATTGGAGGTTCAAAATGACCGTATCGCCCGCGGCCAGCTACCGTGCTACACACCTAATGTGGGAACCCAGTGAGAACCCAATGAGAACCGAGTGGGTACCCACCAGGAACCGGGATATCTTTAGATCGCGGATATGTTTGCTGATAAACGGATATCCGCCAGATGAATCATGAGATGATTCGATTAAGAATCGGCGAATCAGTTTTTATTTGTAATCATATTACATAGTGGCAAAAAGTTCCAATGATTGTACTGTAAGAAATAAAATATATAAGTAGTCATAACTTTTCATGAATCATAATATTCTACTGTGATCTAAATAATATGAAAACATTTTACGTAAAGGTTGCACTGCATCCTTGAATACCACCTCAAATTTTAAAAACTCATAATATTTTATTAACACACACTAATACTTTAATTACTACCTACAGCAGTAAAACGACACATAAAAAGTATACGCTCCACATTTTGTTATTAACACTCCTAAAGATAACAGCTTACAGACATAAAAGGAAAAAATGCGCAAAATGCTCATAAGGCACCGGTGCAAAACGAGAACCGAAGTATCATTTTAAACGAAGCCCTCACTTATCTCTACCTTTCAGGTTTTAAATCTCACAGCTCTTATTAAAATGTAATTAACAATATCAAGATGCGTGCAAATAAAACAACTGTCACCTAAATACCATCGTCCCGTTTGCACGGAGCGCGGTAATTACAAAATTACTTACATCTCTCTCGGACTCATTAAAATTAAATGCGGTTCCCACGAGCAAGACTCCGTCTATTCCGCTCCCGCGAAACGTACGGAAAACCCGCTGTAGCTGTCTCTTTCGCACACTGAATAGTTTCTACGATTTTCTCTAATAAATCCACCTCGGTGAAATGACGAGTCGAAAAAACGTTTAGGAAATTAGTCGGCACTAGTTAGAAGTCGGGCGCGGGTTTTTTGAGGGAAAAAAAAGAAAAAGTTAGAAAGAGAGGCTCGATGGAGGCATAGTCGCGTTTAGGCTGCACGGGCGCAAGGTGGTGAGCTTAAGGATTTTATCATTCGAACGAAAAGCTTGCGCTCCTTCAAACGTACATCCATACGTAATGTTTCGCACGAGTGGCTTATCTTTATTATTTGACATTAATTGTGTGTTTTTATTGATTTTGTTATATTAGTTTTACTGATAGTGGACTGACAGTAGTGATATTGAATAGTGATTACAGTGAAGATGTTTTTAAGGTAATTTTCATGATATTTTATTTAAATATTTAACGTAACATATTTCAGGATTTACGAAAACTGAAAAAAAAATGCGTAAAATACTTCCACGTTCCTACTTCATGAAAAAACAATTTTCTATGAGTTACACCACATCTATAATAAGTTGTAATTTAATAATTAGTTTTAATTATATTTTTTTTTATTTATTTAATAATTTATTGTGCACAAGAAACAATTACAATATAACATTATGCACAGTAAAACGACACAAAGGGTCTGTTTACTTCTAATAGAAATCTCTTCGTAAGGTTACTTTGAATATTAACTCTACATAATAATAATATGAATTTATGTAATGAAATGTCAAAGTATACATAAATAAAGAAAATTTTTACTTGTGTATACTTTGACTTATAAATGTTATTACAGACAATAAGTCTAAATTGCACAATCAAATACTTAACGTAATATATTTATAATGTACTTACTCTAGGTACATTAATTAAATATATTATGCTGTAACAGCATTTTCCTTATTAATAAAAAAAATTTAAGAAATAAGATCAATAACAAAACGAGATAGTAACGTAGATATCAAAATGATATCTCATCCTCTTCATCAGATAAGATTCGTTGTACAGTTCAAATTCAAAGTTGAACTTCATATTATACCTTTTTATTTAGAACGGCCAACCGGTAAGGAACCAACGATTCTAATCAGAAATCTATACTAATCTAAATTAATATAATAATATCTATACATAAAATAATAAAGGCGAAACATGTCAGTATGTATGTTACTTATTTACGCTTAAATCGCCTAACCAATGTTTTTTACAAGTGTAGAGATATTTTAAGTAATTTCAGTGCCTATAAACAGTTATATCTAGTTTAATTTTAAGACATTTAAAGAAATAAAGAAGACCAGCCTTAAAACGCTACAACTTTTAGTTTTGTGATTTACACAATATTTTTAGTCCATCGCAAATTAAAATACGTTTTTATTTAATTTGCGTTAATTGATACCGCTTGATATAAAATAATCTAATGAAGGCCGGTTACTGAGGTTTTAGACTAGAGCTTAGGTATCTATATTATGCTTTTGACTGCTTAGCAACGAACAGTTAAAAATCAAAAACGCTATTGAAAACATAATTATTAAACTCCTGTGAAGAAACCTCAACCTTATAATAATTAATTCTGGCAAACATATTTTAGTCCCCAAACAGGTTAATAGAAAACTTATGAAATTGAAATTATTAATATTTAAGTAATTTTCAATATTTGAGGTATAAAAATACTACGTACTAAATAAGGACAGTAACTCCGTTGCGCCGGCATTCGATATCGTGCGGGAAATGTACATTTTTTGTAAAAAAAAAAGGGAAAGGAAAACTGTCCTATGTTCTTTCATGAGGAAAGGAGAGAGTTTTCCTTTCCCGATATAAAATTTCATCAAAATCGGTTCACTGGTTTAGGCGTAAAGAGGTAACAAACGGACACACATACTTTCGCATTTATAATATTAGTACATGGATTTATTTTTCCGCCTAAGTTTTTAAGTGACATGACGGAGGTAACCACAAATGTTAACCATTTCAAATTTTCCTTTTTACTTTAAACTTCGTATTCATGGAGGTTTATTTCAATTGCGACCAAATTCTGTAAATTATAAATAACCTTATTTCGTAGTTAGTAGTCAAGTATTGTATGTACATAACTTAGTAAATATATAACGTAACACCTGGCCGCTACGTAATATTTAGCTCATATATTTGTCTCCATACAAGGTTATAAAGATTTACATAGCCTTACATGGTATAATAGGTATTATTTACCTTATAATAGAGACTAGTTTTGTGTAACAATAACGTATGTTTTTCATGTTATTACAGTAGTAGACTTTTTAGCACTTCAGTAACAATGTAACTAAAATATTTCAGTTGTATTTTTATGATCATTTAAAAACACAATGTTCTAAGAAACTTTTGAGATTTGTATTATTTTAGGAATCTACTTTCATATTGATAGAAAATAGAATGCCAGTGAACTATATTTAAAAATATTCTAGAATAAATATTGTGCAATACCTTGAGAATAGGTTATTTTCTTGCAGTAAAAAGTTTTAATCTTTCCTCATGGTTTTAATTCTATTAAGTACATATTTTATCTGTGCCAATTTTTATGAAAATCGATCTATTACAATAATAGATTTTTAACGACTTTTTGTTTTGTACAACTGGAATCTAAATGGTCTTAAACAGGTTTTACAAATTGACTGTCAATTAATTTGTTAGAAAAAACTGTGTGTTTGAACTTTGTGAGTGAACTAAAATTATAAGTGAAAAAGTATATAATTATTTTCTACTTAGTTATTTTAATAGAAATTTGTCCAAAACTCAAATGCATGACTTGAAATATGAAAAAAGCATCGAATCTAATGATCGATATCTGTGACATCACTATTGATGCGTCGATCTAAAACATCGATAGTCGATAAATACGATAATGTACGTCGGGCACCCGCCGGGCCTGACAGAATCTGGCCAATCTTGTCAATTGTTCTTGTCAATTACAAGTTCTAGCGGGACTGTCATCTGATGTCAAAAAAAACTGTCAATTATTTTCTTTTGATTACAAAAAAGTTATAAGTTTAACTTGTAGTTTCTGTACAATAGGTAGACGTTTTAAAATGTAAATAAAAAAATGAACTCATCTTTCAATTAAAATAATATGAGACACATATTCGATGCATATTATTTTGAACTAGATAACCCACGGGTAAACTTTGTCATCACTTTCCTCCTAAAATAAAATCGAGATCAAGAATAAAATTATTGAAATTTTCCTCCGTTGTCGAATTTGAGTAAGCCTAACATTTCCTTTAATGTAAATTGATAAGAGATGAGAACAAGCAAATAAAATAACAAGATATTATTACAGTATTAGACATTTTTTCTGAAATTAAACAAACTCGGATCTATTTCATCAATTATAATAAATAAATAAGCATAAAATACTTACGGTTCCCAAAATTGTTTTGGGTTCCCGCGATTGTTTGCGAGTGGTTCCCGATGGGTTCCCAACGTAATGACGAACATCAGGGAAGAATTTACACGCTCGAGCGGCTCCGGCGTGAAACTGTGACCTGTGGAATGTCTGTCACGAATCGTAACACGCGTCAGAATTCGGCGGTGAATTGACCAATGACCAATAATCTTGAATACTTTTGAGAAAAAAAAACTAAAACCTTGATGTTTAAGTTTTTTTTATATAATTATTCATATGACATCCATACTAATTATTATAAATGCAAAAGTGTGTCTGTCTGTCTATTTATTATAAATCTTCACACCTAAGCCGCTGAACCGATTCGGGTTTTTATGGATACATACTTTTTTAAATTTTGTGGATACATAATTATATTATTATAGTATAAAACACACCTGTGTAACTATATAATGTAATCTAAATAATTACAATATTATACAATTGATTGATCTTAAACTTCAGAATTTGTTTTTGTAACATTCACAAATCAATAATTTCTAAAAGCCGACGGCGCTTAGTTACAATCCTAAATTATGTAGAGAATTCAATTGAAGGTTATAATATTGTGTATAACTCTCTCATATTAACAACAACTGAGCATCAAACAATTAATAACATCAGTAAAACAAAAGAACCGACAAGTTAAAAACATTAGTAATGCCACGTAATGCTCCCAGACATCAGACGCACCGACCACTCAATATCATCATTACTGCTTAGTCCATACTAATATTACAAATGCGAAAGTGTGTCTGTCTGTCTGTTACCTCTTCACGCCCAAACCACTGAACCGATTTTGCTGAAATTTGGCATGGAAATACTTTGAGTCCCGGTAAAGGTCATAGGATACTTTTTATCCCGGGGGCCGGGAAAATGTACGGTTCCCGCGCAAAAAACGAGTTTTGGCGCAACGGAGTTGCGGGCGTCATCTAGTTCTAAATATTTGTAACTAGATGACGCCCACAAATTTTATTCCGCACAAATTTGTATATCAAAGAGAAACCGTTCATTTTTCCGGGATAAAAAATATCCTATGTCCTTTCCGGGGACACAAAGTAACATACCTAAAAGCGAAATCGGTTCATCGGTTTGGGCGTGAAGAGGTAACAGACAGACACACTTTCGTATTTATAGTATTAAGTATGGATTGACAATGTTAAATTCATTAAAATATTATGATAATATATATATAATAGATAGCACACCAATGCAAACATTTTCGGCAATACATTTCTTATCTTGTAAAAGACATCAACGCGTTTGCCCAAAAGGTAAACAGCTGTCAACAATTATATTTGATTAATTAATAGTATTAATAAGACATTAAAAATATTTATTAATACTAATATAAATATATTATTGTTATTTATATGATTTATTAGTATTAGTAAAGAATTTTTGACAGTAATACAGTACAGTATAACAGATACAGTAATACATTGAAACTTAAATAGAAAACTAAACGCTAAGTTGACAAAGCTTGGTGCGAAACTCATTATAACAATAATAACTATTGACACTATTAATAATTTAATAAATCGATATAATTATATTACTATTCATGCGGCGATTCTCGATTTTATCGAGAACTTATGAGTATAATAATAACGATAATAATTGTTATTCCCATTGTAGGTATAGGAAAACAAATAGCGTGCATTTAAATATGAAAAATTTGCATCACAGTATACCTTAAGGCGCGAATGTAGAGTTATGAATAAACGGATATGGCAGGGTAAAATATTGTTATGAAGTATTATTACTTTTTTTGTTTCTTTTTTTATACTTTTTATTTATTTATTATATTTACATCAGTGATACATACGTATATACATACCCTTTGCCCAGCAGTGGGACGGCATAGGCTAAGTGAAAAAATATATATTTACATCACGTGATAATCTTGTGCTATAAGAATTGTAGTATGGTTTTATAATCAAGCAAAAGACGTATGTTAAGTACCTTTAATAAAATTTTATTTTTCCTTTTTTAAATTGGCGAAAACGCAATTTTTAGATAGCAAGTAGTTAATATTGAAATATTTAAAATCGATTTTTATTGATAGAACATTGACATAACATTATACATTAATTTGTATACCTTAAATTAACCCGTCGCACGTCAAAGGTTCAATTATTTACATATCTTTAACATTCCTAACTCTACGGACCCGATGCAATAAATCCACATTTCCTTCCCAAGCGGCGCTCTTGCAGTTCGCGAGCTACACACACAAACACTACATTACACGTACACACGCATACACATATCCCCGGAACACAATATCCGCGCATTGTCCATAATCCTAGAAAAAACACTTTCCCAGCACAGTATTAGAATTTGACTAACGTTTTGAATAGTTAACGATTTCTACCAAAGTTGTACAGGAGTATGATAGACTGTTATTTTTGGAGTGAATTCCCTGGCCCTTATCTCTGCTTGATTATAGACATAGAATAGAAATGTTTGTTTGCATCGAATGGGCTCGTAAGCTTTTAGACCAATTTTGATAAAATTTGGCATCTTTAAAGAATAAACCACGGGAAAGGACATAGGATACCCTTAGCAGAATACTGCGTTTATGTGGGAGGAACCACGTAAACGCAGTATTCTGCTAGAATCACACTTATTACGAAGAAATTATCCCTTTTATAGAATATGTATCTGAAATAAACGTTTTGAATTAAAAATTTTCCTTCTTCCAAAAAGTGATGCAAGCCCACAAAAAGGCCGACAACGCACCTGCATCTCTTTTGATGTTGCGAGTGTCCATGGGCGATAGTAGTTGCTTTCTATCAGGTAGCAATTTTGCACGCTTGCCCTCTTATTTTATAAAAAAACGAACCATATTATTATAGTTAGAAAGAAAGGGGTCCTTCAACGAACCAGCTCTTCCAGATTCGAGCCCACGAAGTCAACGAAAGGTGCCAGCAAGATGCGGCGCGATCTCATCAATGCAGAGATCTCTAATCTGCGCGACCTGCTGCCGCTACCGCCGTCGACGCGACAGCGACTGTCGCAGCTGCAGCTCATGGCGCTCGTCTGCGTGTATGTGAGGAAGATGAACTATTTTCAGCAAGGTGAGTTCTTGGATGAGGAGGTAGAGTTATTGCTTAGGAACTTTTCAGTGCATTCAGAAGTTCCTATATCGAATCTGGTACGGTTTATGGGCAATAAACGAGTCAGATTCGTTAGCTTATTTGTACTTATTACTTTATTTATTTAGCCGATTTCATTATTTAAAAAATGCTCGAAAATCAAAAGCTGATTTTCGAGCGACTATTGATTTTAGAGTTTCCGAATCTATCTTGATGTTGTCTGAGAATTCAAAAAATTATTTTGTTAAACTTTGAAAACTTTTGTAAAAATGAATAAAAATTCATTAACTTAATAATTCGTAATTTAAATATCCCAATAATTTTAACAAAATTTATGTTCTATTTTTTTTCATTCCGTTATAATAAAATTTCTTTAAAAAATTACAATTTACGACCGACGCGACGCATTGGCCTCCGTCCCAGCCGTAGCTTCATCAACTTTTATTGAGTGCACAGAGCGTACAAATGCAAAAATCACACAATATTCTTATAAAATCTAGGGTGAACATTATTTTGGTTACTGTAAAGACACTATATTTTTTCCCCACATCTTACGGTACAATTTGTTCCCACTAGCATCATCACAGTCGTGATGGGCGAAACTTCCCCAATAGCTCCAGATCTTTGGGCAAACTCATCACGTTTTTATCCCACATCTCCCAAACATCAGTCACGACAACATATTAAGACGTTTAACATTTACTTTGCTATCTTATCTGTCACCCATTATACGTCTTTCTTTCTGTTTTAGTGTTCAAAAGTCACGACTTGAGCTATCAGTACCCAGAACAGTCGCCTACGCCTAATATTGGTTTTTCAAAGGTAAGTTCGAGTTTACGATGTTACATGTTTCGAAAGTAAGGATGAGTCTTTAAAAAGATTGTTGAGTGTAAAGATACTGAAGTTTCGAAAGTAAGAATGAGTGTTTGGGAATATTTTGCCATACTTTTTTATAGTATAACAAAGACTTCGCTATTATAAGATTGATATCTCTTTCCTATTTATATGTGACTTAATTTATTATGATTTACGATATTTATCATCAATCATTATATATTATACATCAATAATTACTAAAAATAAAACGTAACTTGTTAAGATTTACATTTGCTGCATTTTCAAATCTCGCAAACGTTACTTGATAATAGCTTTATTGCAATAATAGCTTATGCATAAGAGACAGATAGCACGTAGACAGGGTCTATCCTTGCTAGAGATAAGATACTAAACACTGATGTATTTTCAGGCACTCTCAGGGTTCATGATGATGATGACACAGAACGGCAAGTTACTGTATATTTCGGAAAACGCCGCGGAGTATTTGGGACACTCTATGGTTTGTTTCTTTTCCTATTTCTTTAAATTATTCTCAAAGGAGAAGGGGCATTTTTGTATGAAGCCCGTACTCATTGCCGTAGCACGTTTACCGTGGGTACGAGTAGTCCCCTTCTTCTTTCACTTTGTTAGATACGTTAGTTACTAAAACATTTTGTTACTTACAACTTTTACGACATCGAGATTAAATTTCATCGTTGTTTACACTTTATTTGAATAAAGGATTGCTTTCTTTTCATAAAAAAATTTTTAGTTTACTTAAATTAAACTATATAACCTTTTCTTTCTCAACTAAAATATTTCATTTTTATTTTTAGGAGGACCTACTAATACACGGTGATAGTGTATACGATATAATAGATAGACAGGACCATCAGATGGTCCAACTAGAACTAAATAGAGGTAGTAACGAAGAGACTGATAATGTACCAAAGACTAGACATTTCTTCTGTAGAATGAACGTATCAAGAAATGCAAGGAGGCAGATGAGATTTGGTGACCAAAAAGTAAGTATTTCTATTATTTATATTTAGATGATGGATGGACTGGATTGATGAATGGATTTCTTAGGGTGAATTGCACCAGAAGCGTAGTTAAAGTTAAGGTTACGGTTATCGTCAAACATGGCGACTTTTGC
>DWTA01000132.1:0-13638 GCA_018236805.1 Plebejus anna | reverse complement strand
CAAATCCCATACAAAATCTTAGTAAACGCGAAACGCTTTCACGATCGAATGTCAAGCAAAAAACTCACACTCGGCACTCAGTACTTACAAAAAATATCCAATGCCACATTATGTGCGTTACTTTATCGAGAATTACTGCATCGTTTTGTAGATTTAATTTAAGCGATTATCCCCATATGCTCGGGCCGCACCTGCGTTTATCGTCACGAAGCTTCGTGCTAAGAGACGATACCATTGGACAGTGAAAAAATTGTCCAATGGTATCTTCTCTTAGCAGGAAGCTTCGTGACGATAGACGCATGTGCGGCCGCGGGATTAGGAATAGGTATAAATAACCAGGCGAATCTGCCCTACATGACGGCTTACAACTCGGCACTAAACAGCGAACACGAGGGCGAGTAGTTTACGTAGTGGCGTACGTGCGTGCGTAGGTGCGTGCGTGCGGGCGAGTGCGGGTCAGAAACGGCGCAGCGAGGGCGCCTTGCGTGTGGGCTGCACCGAGAGCGGCGCCACCAGCACCGACCCTCCTTCCCCCGATCCCGCGCCGCTGCTGCCCATCTCCTGAACATATAAATATAATAAGTCATAACAAATATTACAGGCTAACTTTATACATTTACTTTTCCACAAAGCGATTACTAGAAAATTAGAAACGAATAATACAGACGCTGTAGCGAACTAAAGCATTAATAATCTACAAGCTATACCTACCAACCTACCAACATAGTCCTTGGATTACTAAAACAAATGAGCGATGTTAGTGAAGTGAAAAACAGGATTTTGAATTATTATTCATTAACGATGATAAGAAATATTGTAAAGTTCCCAAGTTACCAAGGGTAAGCACATTCAAATTGACCAGATTATCTAGCGGCTATCGGTCAATTTTTTACTCGTTAAGAGAATTTAGCCATAAATGACACTCACGTTAATGTTGTTACAGCTGGCGAGGCGCATCTGCGCGAGCTGCGAGGCGGGCGTGAGGTTGGACGTCGACCCGAACGGCGATATCATCGACGACATCGCACGCTTCAGCTTCGACGGCGTCTTGTTGAAGGACAGCGCACGTCCCACCTGCGAGTGCGGCACATATACCACCGTGTACAATATCTCCTTTATCGATCAGTATTATTGACGCAAATATTTTTCATGCGCCCAAATAATAGTGTAAGTTAAAAACGTTAACGAAGGCATGCCTGAAAAATATTTTTTATTTATTTTATTGTAACCACAAAAACCAAAATATTCATTAATTTATTTTATTCTTAAAACTATAGTTAAATGTAAAATTATTGATTTCATGGGAGAATTTAAGCATATCGCATAATGTTTAATGGAAAGGAGAAAGAGGAAAGACGAGAACAAAATTGAAATTGTATTTTTGTTATAACTTATTTTAGTATCAATAATTTTACAGAACCCAGGGCACCAGAGGCACTAGTGACTAGACAATTAGATGAGGTGACATGACGCAACATTAGTAACTGACACAACATGAGGAGCACCGGAGAACAAACGAAGGGGCGGGGCCTGTAACGTAAGGTATAGCACGCTCACAAACAGAGAAGAAAACGAGAAATTCGGTAGTCCCATTTTAACGAACCCTACCAGGAAAACAAAACACAACATTTTTATGTAATCATAATATCATAAGGAATGTTAATATAATTGGTTACTGTCGAAAAGCAGAAGCTGTGATGTTACTGATCTTTTAAAACAATAGCATGATCCCAGTTAGGAGTGAGTAAACTTTTAGAAGAATCCCAAGCACATTAGACGCAACACGTGGCATTAGACGCAACGGTGTCGGCAGGCGGGGGGCGCCCGCCGATGGGTGATATTAGTGTCCGATGGCGCGGGAGCGGGACGGGTATAGAGCGAGAGCGTCAGACCTGTGCGAGTAAGTGAGCGCGCAATACCCATGAGTCTAGCAGGCCGGCCCCCGGCTCGGGCCGCAGCCAGCCGCCCAGCCCGGCCAGCGCCTCCAGCTACAACAGATGGCCCGCTATAGCGCACTGACACTACTATTATTATTCACGATCACGTCAAGGAACGTTCTATAATCGTCTACAGAGCGATACAATAATGCACGTTTACTGTGTGTGTGGGACGGTATTATCGTACGTAACAGAATCATCTCCTAACGTGCAAACTGTATGTGCAGGCCTTATAAAATGTAACACCAATGAGCAAAATATTTCTGAAGTCCTCTATTTAGTAAATGTATTCAATAAAGTGCCTTATTTATGTTGTTCAATAATTTCTCACGCCTACGCTAAATGTATTATTGATGACTGATACATAGCAATTATTACTCTTAGCTCACAGCTTCTATGTTTAATAAATTATAATTTTTGTTATTGCGACACTTTCATTCATGCCTTAGTTACATAAACTCATGAACATGAAATTCACTAACATAATATTACATTGTTAACTTATTAATTATAAAAATTTGAGTGATAACTGTAAACGATATTAATGTGATAAAATTATTGCAAAGCTTGAATTTAATATATTGCTTCAGTGCATGTTTAGTGCAGTTGAATCTCGCTTAGATAATATATTCAATAAAGAAAAATAAAAATTCAATCATCTTTTATCTGAAGTAAAACAACTACCCTATTATTAATCTGTACATAGTAAAAAGTACAAAAATTTATCCCAATAAGAAATAAAGTGTTCTGTGGAATAAAAATAAATGAGTTTTATTAGTATGTTATAGTGTAGTGCGTACCTTAATTCTGGTGCGTGCGGCAAACTTGGATACCTTGGACAGGGTACTGAGCGCCAGGTCGCTTGTGTCGATGTCAAGCTGGTGGGACTCCAGGCACGCCAAAAATTTGTCCTGTTACCGATCACAGTAAAGGCGTTAGTGTAGAGTTTAGACGGAATATACCGCAACGGCTACCCACGATGGGCGTCCTTTGTTTTTGGACAACACGGTCGTAACCACAGATATAGATAATGATAGATAGTAGATACCGCATGTGTATGTATGTACTTCGGGTGCCATATCGCGCTCCCAAACGACGAGTAATGCTCGTCTTTCGAAAGTCTGTTCTTTAGTCCGCTATCGGAATCGGACGTCTACGTTAAGCTGCAGAAATTCAAATAGAAACGTTGGCCTAGATATGGGCACCTTTCTTAACATCGGTACGTCACAGTAGCTAGAAAAAGTGGCAAATGGAGCGACATGCGGTATCTATCTTGATATATGTCTGTGGTCGTAATCTCTTTTATCGTAATTGATATCATAATTGTTCTTAATTTCAAATCTTTACTTTGACACTTCTAAACTATACTAGATAAAGTGTTACAATTAAGTTCCAACTACATAGGCCTGATAAAGTGCCGGATAGGCTATCCTCAACTTTTTTTACATATTCTCAATACTCTATCTGTCAAGTTAGGTTGTGAATAGCCTATCCGACACTTGTCAGGAAGTGATGACACAGGCCCTATGTGTAATAAATACTATGTTAGAGAGCAACATACTGCATCTGCTTTGCAAACAGTGTTGGCCATCTGTCGGCACAGCTGTCGCAGGAAGTGCGGCTTGTCGACCGAGTCGTCAGTGATCATGAACGAGTACAACTTCTCCTTCAGCTCAGAGTTGCTCCGGCACATCAGCGCGAACACGTTGTGACAATCTGAAATCATTTGTTGCTTGAAGACTTTCGAAAACAATGGCAAGAGTGACTCATGTGATATTTAAGATTGATTTTAAACTTATTTAAAATGACGGTTTAAAATTGTAGGTTATTAGTTATTTACCCAAAATCGAAAAAAAAATAATGCAAATGATACAGACGATAATTATGTAAAAACTTAAATCCTACATTTTAAAACCCGACTCATATTGACAGTGCACTTGAGAAAACCGACGTGTTCGGTCGGTTTTCTCAAGTACGAAATTACGGTAAGAATTATGATACACATAAAATCAATTTTAATAGATCATACAACAATATTACCTTCCGCCTCCCTAATGTCGACAACTCTCTTGACTGTGCTGAGCGGCATCAGGGATATGTGTCTGTAGGGTTTACTTGACCCTATACGCATCGTGCCCGTACCGTTTGTTGGACTCTTGCTGTTAAACGCCTGCAAATTAAAAAAAATATTAAATGAAACGTTCTCACGCAATTCGTCTTCGTATCCATAATAAAGTGGCACGTCGGCTTAACACTATTTCCGTACGTCTCTTCAATATGAAAGTGAAAAAAAAAAATTATAATGCGCTGTACTATTTAGACAAATAAATTGTGCAACTTACTTTCGATCTCTTCTTGCAAACTTCCATTGTGTCTGTGAAGAGAAAAAGCACGAGATGGTCACCCCGGCCGGACAACTCTTTGGACAGTTCCACTACCTCACATCTCGACACGAACGAGCGATGCGACGATACGAGGTGTGCCTGTAGACATTTTTTTTTTAAATAAAAAAAAAATCATTTTGAAATAATGTTCCAATAATAATTTAAAATAGTTCTCAATGAATTCTCCTGGTTTTTTTTTTACTGTCGCTTTACATAAGATTTGGCTTCCTACAATGCATCATTTAGTGATGACGTCACGCCCGGCTTCCCACTATCGTTATAAATATAGAGGAAAAAACTATTACGCATTTTACTCCTAATCGTGCGGTCGAGTCAAAAATGAATGAATATTTGTTTACATCCGTCGAACATTGAGAAGCATCTATTCTTTAATTAAAGATGTCTACCTCATGTGTTTGCTTTTACATCACAAAAGACGAACGAATTATGGAAGAGCTGTTTTAATAGATATACAGCTATCATCATAAAAATGCGATTTTCAGCGTTTCCTTAAGTTTTTAGAATACAAAGTTTGTTGAATACAAATATATTAATGTTACATTTATTTGTTTCTAAAATTAATCAAGTTTTTCTTTCGTAATCTGGTGTGCAAAATTAATAAGCATCTTGTGTCTATTGAAAAAAAAAACCAAAATGCAACCAACATAAAAACGCCCAAACAACGCCCATAAAATATATTTATTGTGTGGCATGCCGCATATTATTGTGTTTTAATTTATATGCTAGACTGTGCGTACAGAATAAATGTATGCGTATGACGTGCGTCTTTATTCATACGTGCGTACGTATTGGACCGTACGCGTCTACGCAACAGCGGCGCACGTATACGTCTGTGTGCGTATACGCAACAGCGGCGCACGTATACGTATGTGTGCGTATACGCAACAGCAGAGCTGTATACTCACCGGGCACTGGTCGATGTCGTTGTATATGTCGAACATCTGTAGCTGGCCCTCGGTCTTGCGCTTGTCCTCGTTGATGTGCGACATGACCTCGCGCAGCCCCGCCAGCGCCGACACCAGCGCCGCGTGGTCGGGGTTGCTCTTGTGCGTGTGCTTTAGGATATCTACGATCAAAATAATTAAAATATTATGATTATAATTCTGCTATAATTAAAACGACGACACTGAATTTCAGAACAGATTTGGACATTCTATGAAGATGTGTGCCCCGATTCGCCGTTTGCACTTATGTTACAACAATATTATAATTAATAAAGACTTCAATACATAATTAGGAAAAATAATAAAAAGTATTTGAACAAACTCACCTTCTAATAGTAAACTAATGCTGGGTAGTCGCTGCACTGGTCTTATTAATAATTCCTGTAAGCTCTGTCTTCCACATTCTGGTCTAGTTTGACAGACTTTTAGGAATGCATGAAATCTAAAACAAACACGGTATATGAATATACATTTTCAGCCGGCTTCCAAAAAAGGATAAGGTTATATTATTATGTTCGACTGTGCGAAAATTTTTTGATACATAAAATTGTATAAGCACACAATAAATGTAAAAATATTTCATTGAAAAGTTCCTTTTTTGGTCTCTTTATTTTTATATGATTCATCTACAAAACAAATTAAAAAAAAATGTGGTTATTACCTTGGGTTCTCACGGTCGCACTGTTGCAGCATTTCCTTGGTGTTCTCGAAGAAATTGACAAAGGGCGGGTAGGCCTTGACCATGTCGGGCGTGTACTTGAGCACCAGCCGCCCGATACCCACCTCCTCGCTCCAGTGCGCCTGCGCGTAGTGCAGCTCTTCCAGCATACGTCTAAAACAGAAACAATTACTAATAAAGACATGTGATTATGGGTATATGTTACAATTTATATTAAGATTACATTGTGCATGTCTGTACAATTTTAATTTCTGCTTTTCAATTGCAGAGCATAATGCGACTCAGTGGCGTACAATGCCGAAGAGTGGTAAATGGTAATGCATAATTGGGACGAGAATTAGTTTGTTTGAAAATGCTATATTATGCGAAGCATGCTTCATTTTACATAATTTGAAGACTGTGTACAGGACGGAGGACCTACGTTTCAAGATGATTTATCTGTGTAGTTACTAGTTTGTAACATAACCAAACCAGAGCCTAAGATCTAACGCATAATATACTTACTGGTGCAATTCGTATATAGGCGGTAAGTTTCCAAATATAATTTTGAGTTCTGTATTATTGAGCAAGGCTTGATTTTTTCCATTTGTACTGTCTTCTTCCACCATTACCTCTAGCGGTTGTTTGAACATCTAAAATTTAAAAGATATCATCAGAACATCTATCTTTAACTTAGAATTTAGATCAACATAATAAGGTAGCAAATAGCAATACTCACATTGACTATCGTTTGTAGTATACCAACATAGTTTGACTCCGTTTGAAGCAATTCCATAAACACTTGTTGACGGGGAGACATCAACTTTCTCACTACATTGTCAGGTACCTCTGATTCTAAAATAATTATAACAACATTATTATAACAAGTCATAGTTAAATTACTGTTAATATTAATTATACTATTATATTTTATAGGGTATTTTATACCTTCTAGCAACTGCTTGCCATCGGGCGAGGGCGTGCAGTCGAGCAAGTTGCCGGAGATGGACAGCAGCACGGCGTCACCGACGGACGAGCGTCGCTTGTGGAGCGCCGCGTCGCCGCCGCGTAGCTTGCGTTTGCGCAGCCGCTGCAGCTGCGAGGGCGTGCACGCACTCTCTTCAGGTACCGTCGCTGCCGCCGCCCCACCCGCGCCGCCCACTGACGACCGACGCGATATCTCTTCCAGGTACTGCGGTGTCAAAACGAATATAACAGCATTCTACTTTGAGAAATGGTTCATAGCAAAACTTATTACAAGGCAGTAACATTTATTTATTTAAATCTCTATTTAACCGATAAAGTAAAAAAAACTTTCATATAAATTCATTTTAGCAGCTAAATGTAGTTAAATAAAAATGTACTCACATCTTTAAAAAGATATTCCCTTTCATCTTGTGCTTCCTCATTTTGTATGGACGCCCAAAACCATTCTGCTTTTACAATGTGAACGGAGGGCGCACAGTCCGGCGCTATGACCGTATTGTGTTCGTCGACCACCTGTAATTGGGCATAGAAACGTTAGAAAGGAGTAAAACAATATTTGTCTTTATTTTCAATTGTAAGAGAGTTAAACGTTGACATAATAAGTTACCTCCAATGTGCATACCTACTCGTATAAGCTCCTACAAATCTTCTAAGCATGCAATTATTATGATGTCATAACATAATAATAATAATAAAATTTCTTATTGTATTGTAGCGTCATAAGTTTACATGGTATTGGCACGTGAACACAAATAACAGTAACCATGACTGTTCATAATTTCGACAACCTAAAATTTATTAAAGTTTTGGACCTATCTACCATGTAATCCCATGGTAAGCTTCTAGACGGGAAAAAGTGATATATTGTGTACCATATGGTCAAGACAAATTGATATTTAGTAGTACAATATGTAATTAAATGATGTTAGTACCGGCAGCGATAGTCCCTGGCATTGCAAAATGGCGCGAGCGTCTCGGGTGGGGGTCGTCGAGACGGATGCGGGCGCGACGAAGGCTGGCGGTGCGTCGCGCGCCGCGGGTGACGGGAGGGGGGCTGGGCGGGGGGCGGGGACGCACGGGAACGCGCTCGCTCGCAAGTCGCCGCTGCCGCTTATCGAGTAGCGGTGCGCGCGCAGCCACACGTATTGAGGAGTTTTAAACACGGTCGAGTCGTCCAGCTCGTCGACGTCGGTGTCGTTTTTGACGGGAGTTCTCATTTCCGTGCTGTCCACGGTGTCCACTTGGACCGGAGATATGTCCAGATTCATTCCATCGACGTCTCTCTTCGGCGTCGAGGCGTTGGTGAGGTCGGGCGGGAGATGGCGCGGGTCGACGTCTACCGTGTTCCGTTCCGCCCGTTTTTCGTATTTTTTCTTTCTTTCGCTTCTAAACGAGGCGGTAAACGATTTTACGCTCCGCCTGAGCTTCGATGCGGATTTTGACGTTTTGGAGCTTCTTATCGAGGAAAAGGAGATATCAAAAAATCCCGACTGTTTGCTCATGTTCATGGAGGAGATGGAGGTGTTGTCGTCCTCCCTGATGGGCGAGGAGGTGGAGGCGACGAATTCTCCGGCGGGATCCGTCGGTTTGACTTCATCGGGGCTCACCGGCTCGACAGAGATGTCTCCCGACGTTTTAGAGAGGGACTCCTTTTTCGATCTTTTAAAAATCGTGGGCCTATTTTTGAACTTAAACGAATCCTTAATTTTTAATCTCTTTATAGATTTCCAATTGCTGTCCTCGGACTTGTCGGGGGACACGTTGTTGCCGTCGACTAGACCGACTTGAAAATTGGAGTCGGTTGAATTTCTGCTCCTTTTCTTTCCCGACGAGATCGTAGTAGTCGACTGTTGGAAGTCCTTATTCTCCTTGGACAGAGTCGCTAGAAAACTGGCTTCATTTTTCGTATCCAAGTCGCATAAACTTTTGGTGAGCGACGAGTGGAGGGATCCCGACTCCGTAAGGCAGTCGACTAAATTGAAAACGTTAATCGACTTATTTCTAAACACCTCGCGTTTCTCTTTGGCATTAACTCTCCCGGCGTCGTGAATAATCTGTGACGCGTATTTGTTTTCTTTGTCGGTCGTCCGGGGCTTTCCCGTTTCGGGGTGACTCCGCCCGCGGTCGCCGGAACACTGGTCTGCTACACTAGTAATACTGATATCGGGCTGAGCGGGTGGTTTTTTTGGACTTAGGCTACTTCTAATACTGTTTCTAGAGCGCAAGAGACTCTCGTCTCGTTGGTCGGACGCGTGCGCGGCGGCGGGGCTAGCGCGGCGGCCCGACAGACGGGCAGACAGGCGACGGTACAGCGAGGCTTTGGGGGTGCTCTGCGAGCGGTTGGGGGAGGTTCGAGGGGGCTTTAGCGAGCTGTTGGAGGAGTTCGGGTGGGGCGATAGGATAAGCGAACGACCGAAAGTCTCCCCATTGGCCATTACCTGAAACATGTGTGAAACACACCACGCAATGATAATGAAGCCATTCCAGTACATACATGCTTATAGATATCCTTGTTACCCTACCGGTTAGACACAGAAGCGACGAATTTTACAAATAAACGAGTACTGAATTTGGAGAAAAGCGAGTACTGCTAAGTGCTATAATTATACTCTTTTCACAGGTAATGAAAAAAATGAAACAACTAAATAAAGACAACATAGTGCGATCGAGTTAATTACTGTATACTGTAAAGCCATGGAATGGAATCATAAAATATGGACTAAACGGTGAAACAGAGAGGAACGTACAAAAGCTTTTCCGATTTACTTCTGATTTTTTTCTAACTTCTGAATTTCAGATTTGATAGCAGGATTTATTCAAACCATTCCTGCGTTATTTTATTATCAGAGTTTTAATTTGAATATTATGTACACCCGACAGAAGTAAATTAGCACACGAAAGCAATGTGTTGCCAGCATGTGATGAGAAGCCGTGGTGAGATGGAACAGACAATGGGTTGACTTTACGTGGTGCGGGAGGGGTGGCGGTGCAGCCCATTGTATATAAAGGATGACCTACTAAGTATAACTACGGATTGATAAATACTAGCTTATATGATACCATCGCTAACTATGACGAGGGAAAAAATATAATAGTGGTTTTTTAAACGTCATTGCTAACATTGACGCGTCTGGTAGGCCCCCAGGACGGCTACGATCGATAATAACGAAATAAAGTTTCTAAATTATGCAATCCGTCGACATTGATTTCGGCTGCTACCGGCGTGGTTAATATTTTTTGTTTGCGTGTGAATTGTAATACACACACGCCTGACATTGAGATGATTGCTAAGCGGTATGCAGGTCGTAAAATAACGTGGAACGAAAATAAAATCTAAAGTGCCAAACTACAGCAGGTAAAACGATACATCGTGAACCAGCAGTACTACTTAACTACGTGAAACGTGCATGCTGTTTTCGTTACGCTAAAATTAGTACCTACCTAATGTGCCACTATGTATTAATAAGTCGGCATGTCAAGTATTTGGAGGTAAACGCTCTGTGAACACTAACATTGTAAATATAAACGGTCGGCTCACATTATTATGTTGTGGTTTACTTAAAATATGAGCAAGTAAAGCATCAATTACACGCATCCGTTGTACTAAAGGATTTAACGAGAATTTAAAGCGGCCGCTGCCAAAATTTAACACAGCTAAAATTGCCGTATGAGTCGTGCAATTCCTTTTAAATATTACGCACCTAAATTTTACTTTGTACGTCGAATGAATGTAATTGATCCTTTAAAGTTTAAACGATCATAAGGAGCGTCTTTGGAGCGCGTGTGAATCCTCAAGACACGTTCGTTAGTTAATCCGATATAACAGTGGGTATATCGTATACGTGTACGGTAGCGTGGGGGGCGGTACTTACGACGTGCGTGCAGTCGGGGTCGTCGAGCGTGCAGGCGGCGCCGCCGTTGCCGCTCAGCACCTCTGCCATGTGCTGCGTCTCGTCCTCCGCGAACCCGACGAAACATACTCGCGCCCCCGCGAACACCTTCAGTTTGTGCTCCTTCTGCAATCATTGACAACTCTGTAGAGATCCCTTAACAGTAGCTTTAATGAAAATTGTTTTTACTTTCTTCTGATTTCTTCTAGACACCAGTAAATAACATCAGGACAGTTGACTCACAATGAAGGCGGCATCGGTGGCGATGCAGGCGGGGTCGTCGCGGCGCTCCCAGCAGCAGTCGACCCAGGAGCGCTGCAGCACGGGCAGGCCGAAGCCTGACGCGTACCGGTACTTGTCGCCCGTCGCCGCCGCCGCTATCAGGTGCGTCACCTTGCTCGACATGTCCTTGCGGATCGACCCGCCCATATAGTGTATGAGGGTTATCAGGTACGTCTGTGGGTATTACTCTTGCATTAGAAGATAAATAAATGTAAGGATGATTCATGATAACTTAAAACTAGACTGGCCATAGACTGACAGCAAGTTGCATTCGGGATCCACTGCTCCAGAGCGGTCGTGTTGAAATTAGCACCGACCGCTCAAGAACTGCTCGAGCGGTCCGTGTATTGCGGATATGAATTTAGTATGGAAACTGCATATCACCGTGCGGCAACCGCATCCTGCAGTCTGTTTTCGACTGCAAGATACGGTCCGTCTATGGCCGGCCTTAGTCAAACGAGTGAAGAGTGTACCTACTCGCGGCTTTTTCACACGCATATGTTACTATAAACTGTATAACTAGTAACTACCCATATAACATTTATTTCTGCAGCCAATAGGCAATAAGTAATACTCGGTTCCATTAAATGCATCGAAGTTCTCTCACCAGCTCATCTTTTTTCCGGAATCCGGAGAAACATATGACAGCGCCGCGCATGGCGAGCGAGTAGAGCGGGCGCGCGTTGGCGGGCGGCGGCTCCTCGCGCGCCGACAGCTGCAGCACCGCCGTCGGGCCCAGCACCCTGCACACAAGAGAGAGAATGAGCCACATTGGTGCGTTGTCATACATTGCGTATCTAAATCCTTTGAATTTGTATGGCGTCAGAGTAAAGCACGCAAGATTGTACAAGTGCTCTACAATTGCAATATTACCCATAAGCGTGTAACAAGATAAGCTTGTCGGAGCACGTCACTGTGGTTTGATCCAAAACCAGCAAGACTTAATGTTCCATGGTCCATGGTTCACACGGGTAGATATGGGTTGGCTCAAGAAAGACTGACAATATGCTTCAAGTGTATATCAACGTTTACTGTTACATGGTATAGAGATGTTTATTCACACATCTTACTAAGGAAAGAGAATGATAAATGCCTACTAAATAGCTGGGAAAACTTAACGATTACGCTATTTTCGTCCAATGTCATCTAAATTCACTCGCGCCATTGTCAAAAACCTACCAACCTGCATGTGCGGGTGGGAAAACTACACCGATTAAATCCTTTTCCTTAAATTATTATAATGGAACATTCTCCAACTAACCTTTGATGGTTAACAAAAATAGCTCAACTGGAGTACATGTTATAACGGTTCCAAAAATAGCGCCCCATGCGACAATGTCCGGACTCCGGGAAAGACAACTTCCGTCCTAACTCGGGACTATAGACAAAACGAACCGGAAGAAACGTTTCGGATATAATTAGACGTGTGGAATGTTCATTTGGATGTATAGTATTGAATGTAATTTGCATGATTATAATAAGAAAATAAACGATAGCTCTAATTTGCTTTCAAAATACAATAATATTTAACATTGTGATGAGTGATGACTTATGAGTTATGACCTTATTATTTCATTGTTCTTGATACATTAGCATATTGGGATGGTATTTGCGAAAGGCATAAATTAGATTTAATAGGTTAAATCAATGTTAATATCGAGAGCTACGAGTATGTGGATTGAACTTTTAAATTGACGTTGAATTGGTCGAGCGGCGCCGTGACGTGCGCGGTGCGGCCGTGGCCGTGACGTCACACGGCTTATCCCGATAGAAATAGTACTGACGAATTACATTCCGAATTCCCGAAATACGGAATGCTAGCAATCATACAGATAAAATAAAGATTATTCACTCAATGAATAATTAGTCTGTGGCCGTGGCTGTGTGTGTTTTCTGAGAATACATACTACAAGGTATTTTACGTTCTCCACCTAAAACAATATTCGTGACAATTATAATGTTAGTATTAGTAATATTACTAGTAAATACAAAATTATAAATCGAAAGTGTTTCACACTTTAAATATTACTCAATTTCTCAATTCAACAATATTTATGAAAACCAAAATCGACTGATGCATCGAGATATTTTAATCGTAACAATATATTTTGAATATACAATAGAAGATCAAGATGGGTTAGATATCATGTTTTTATGATCGGGTCATGCAAATAACAATGTCGTTATTCAAGAGGTAAAGACGTCAATCGTTATCAGAGGTATGCTAAAGCCAACAGCTATAAAATTGTATCAAGTCACCAAGTGATAGTTAAACTATTTTCAATTTTTTCAAACATATAAAAGTTCTAAATATATGGGGAACAGACACCGCTTATGATCTTAATCTGATCTGATGATGCTCTAGTTCTAGGAACCAACAAAAAGGTAAATAATAATATAAAAAATATACTAAGATGACCAAGAAGAATACGACAGAAAAGAACAATAAATATTAAAGTATCAGAATACCAAATTATATCAAACTAGCTGTCCCGGCAAACGTTGTTTTGCCATTTAAAGTATTTCTACTTCATC
>DWTA01000131.1:0-13681 GCA_018236805.1 Plebejus anna | reverse complement strand
GATTCTCACGGGAGTGAACCCAGCTCCCATACAAAATCTTAGTAAACGCCAAACGTATTCACGATTGAATGTCAAACAAAAAACTCACACTAGGCACCCTGGTCGAGCTGAACTAGTAAATAGACGTCAAAGATCGTTAATGAGCGCCCGGTTAAAAGTTGTGTGAGTGTTCGATGGCAGATTTATTATTACAGGAGGTAACGCTCGCGTGCGCGATCACGTGATACGCCGTCACGCGTGTACTACAGCCTTAACAACTTGTAAAAACCGAACTAACAAGCTGCATACAGCCTTACAAGGCTGTTTTGGCGCATACCCAAAATCGAAATACCTAATAATATTGTAAAATGCCCTTTCAGAGACAGCTCTGGCTTATAATTATTGTGTTAATATCATACAATTTTCATTTTACTAGTGGCCAATTATATGAAAACTAATGCTGACGCGCGTGACGTCATTTTAAATTGCTTCGCATCAACGCTACTATATCAGTGTAATCGACACGCCAAAACATCCCAGTCATACTATGCAGCAATTTTACTGCCTAGACGAATATTTTTATTGACGTGTGACAACGTTAGATTGACTGTTAAATAGCTGCATGATTACTACATAATGGCTGCCATAAACTCAGCCGCATTGCTGTAAGCGCAATTTTGTCAAATGTTTCTGATAATAGAGAATTGTGTGTGAAATAACTAACAGTAATTGCTTCTCGCTTCCGAGTCTTACTAGTCAACAGTAAAGGTACAGTTTATCCAAGTCACTGAAGCCGAAAACGACTAGGTAGATTATTATTACTATTATGTATAATATAGTTTTAAAAAATGGTAATAAAGTTAAAACATCAAAGTAGTAAATACTTATTAGGCGAATTATGATTAATATGTATGTTGAAATTGTGGCAGTGTATTTTATTATTCCAAAGATTCAATATAAAAACAACGTATGTATACATATCAGAATAATTATATCGCCTATCGGGACTTCAGGTACTAAATGAATATAGAAGGAAGTGATGGACTTTACAATGAAACAGTAGTAAAATCAAATAGTTCACAGTAGAATAGGACTAACTTCATGCAACTTCATAAATCCTTTATTATAATAAAACTAACAGAATATTAAACAAAAGATTCGAAAGCGTCATAAATTAACAATAGTTATTGTTTTAAACTTTCACAAATATTACAATATTTTGAGCCTTTTGTGTTAACAGTAACTGTACATTATGCTTGTGCAGATTACACTTTCTCTAGATGCTATTTTACCTGCTTATATGCGATATTCGTGCAAAGCTATCCTCTTATTATAACAATTTATTATTAGGTATTTATTCTGATGCTTGAAATATGTTTGATAAGTCTGATCATAGATGCTGAGCGCTCTCAAGTGTTATTTCAAGGAAAAATGTTAACCAGTAAGGTCCACTTGCGCAGATCCAGGTTAAAATTAATACCGGGTTAAATAGTGTGTTATCTCTTACATTCTTTATATAGGTATTTTACAAAAGAGACAACGTTTAATCTTTTAACTCAGATCTGCGCAAGTGGGCCTAAGAATATTATAAAAAGTTACAAGTTGTAGGCATCCAGATAATAAAACTAATAAACAACGGTATAAAAATGACGAAGTTACTGCCATTACTAACACAAGCATCACATAGCCGCTACGGTCCCTACCTTATATAGCTCCACTAATGCCTATAATTGCCTTAACAGCTATATGCCTTATAGTAAACCAGGTTTAATTACTTACAAAGTAGTTGAACCTCCTATGCCTTTATTTATTTTAAACCGTTTATTATTTTCAGTTGAATGGATCATAAAATATCACCATTGTCGTGTCACCGTACTTCAAACCTTGTATTTCCTTTTCATTCATCTTATGTCCTTATCATTATTAATTTGTTGTAAGTTTAATAGTCGATCATTTTTGGATTCTAGTAAATTATGCGCTGAGGTATTTTTTGATGTCAATATTAAGATTTGGCCATTAATTTCAAAAACTATTAAATTTTCAACATAAAACAAAAACTACATCTAAATTAAAATTTTCGTGATTCTAACCATTTAGATACAAACAATATCCAAAAACCTGCACCAATCAACAGACAATCAACACGTAATGCCAAAAATAATTTAGAAAAGATTAAAAAAATTCTAATTCAAAATATTCCTACTGACGAACAGCATGATTATAATGCCCTAAAATTCTTTTTACAAACTTGTATGAAGACTAACTCGTACGCATTCGTATTTCGTACAGGTAGAACTGCGGATTGTGGAATGACAAAGGACAGTAATGTCGCTTAGATATAATATTATATATCACGAAACCAAAGCTTTATGAAACCCGATATTTTTGTCATATCTTGTTTTATTGCTGCTCAATAGAATGCGTCTCAGAAAAGCTATTCAACGTCATGCGACAAATTAAAGAGGGTGAGCAGAAAGTTGTCGGTAATGTAAAATGTCGATGCGGTTAAATGGTTTCGGGGTAATTGTTTTAACTACCAAGAATATGGAGTATTTATAATTACTCCTATACTGACTGTAATGAAATATGGTGTTTCGAGAGAAATTATTACTATGTACTAGCTAACTTTTGACTCTATAATATGTTATTATAGAAAATATAACTCGAGAAGTAAATGTTAGTGGCTAAAATCCAAAAAAAATAATATTGAACATGTAATTAAAATTACTTTTGAGTACCTACCTAATGCTATAGTACATATTATTATAAACAGAATAATATATAAGTTGGCATAATATTTTCAATATTATGTAACTTTATTATAAGTATATTGTACTAAAGAAATGGTTCCTAAAATGAAATATCAATAACAAAAAAGGTAGGCAACTGTAGCACGTCGTCTGTAACAATCGAAATAGATTTAATATCCAACCAAATTAATCCAATACGCCTATAGAGAGTCACTGCACGGAAAAATTTAAAATTTGCACAAATCTAGTCGCATTTAAAGTCTTGTGTTACCCGATGTATTAAATAGCCGGCCGACAATGTCGTGCGGATATGAACCCACAAAAAATGTCCTCAAATGTCACGAGGATTTTCCGCTTCACGCAGTACTGCACTCCCGAGCCGGAGTCGGCAGTTGACAAAATATTGTATTGTTCCTATTATCTCCCCGGTATTTATTTAAAAAAAGTTATTGAAATGAATGATTTTAAGCTCATTCCGCCGATGCCGCTATTGTCGTCCGCTAATGCATTTACCGATCCTACGACGACGGAATTATTATGTAATAGTCGCTCGCGGCGTCATTGTCGGGCACAAGTGAAACATCATCACAAACGAAACTACAGTTACCCAAATAAGTGCATCCTCGAGAAGTATTCACATTCGAGGAGACGTGGCCTTTCATTCCCCGCGGGACTTGGAAACCTTCCCCTCTATTAAAAAAAAAACAAAAGCACAATTTTAGGAATCGACTCCGCAATTAGTACTAATGATAGCCGATAGATGATAGCGTGCAACCAATTTATTACCTTATTCACTTTGTTATGGTCATCGAGCTATCGGCGACGATAAATTTGAATCCTCTTTGACAATCTACGGAGGTAATGAAGGCGATCGGGGCGGGACCCAATAAAATAATAGAAATAAATTTGATATGACCGACATATGGTGGCTCTAATGCGCCGAACCTCGTTATTGCCGTCGAACATGCGATAAATAGCTCGATGTTTGATTACACGGTATTGGCTCGGAGGCCACAATGAGAGCCGTCAGCCGCCGTTCACACCCCTTTCTGTTTTCGATTCAGCGATGACCGAAAAGTAAATTCTAGTTTATTATTATTCCATTACCCGCGCCCTATTTTAAAAAATATGTCAACCGATGACGAGCGGGGCCGTCGGGGCGGCCGGGATAATCTGCGCGCGGAGGTCGCGACCCGAGAATATTCAATGTGTTTATATAAAATAATTTTCATGTTCGACAACTCGCAACACAATGGCGTATTTTTTGCTCCGTCGATAAATTGGAGGGATTATCATTTAATGGAGGGCTCATGTACGTTGGGTTTGTCGCGATCGCCTATGACTGACGTGATTTTATTAAACAGAATATTGATGTGCTGATGTGAATTCAATTATCTCCGCCGAGAATTTGTTTGAGTTTCCCCAGAATAAAGGTTAAGTTAATTTGCTACGTCTGATATCGTTATTTTTGGGTCTGTAAAAAGATTTTCTTGTATTATTTTGAAAATGATACAGGTGGGGGGTCACATCGTAAAAGGGTTTGTATTGTGAGCTGTGTCTTATAACATCGTGTATCCTCTTAGTCCTTTTTATTCTCCCTAAATTAAATGTACCAAATTATTATTTCACAGTTCTGCTTCTGGTGCTTTTATACAATAAATGACTGTACAGTCATAATGAATTATTACTTTCACATCGATCAACAGTTCACATCAATCGTTAATCTTTTTTAAACCGCAAAAAACATCCCCAAATCATTGTGATGGTACAAAAATGCCGTTATTAGGAATTATCAGATCTTATCGGGATCTCCCTGTCTGTTTACACTAAATATTTCGCGACACAATGAAATTACATGACATCTGTAGTACAAATAACGTGAATATCTTTATTCATCGTGGGCAAATATTCTCCCTAACCTCCCCTCGGCGTTTACATTGTCACTGTAACGTCTGCTTTCTGTCCGTACTCGCTTATCAAATGTATATCAATAAAATTATACTAATAGATATGAATAGCACTTAAATATTTGAATAAATATTGTCAGCCGTTTATTCGTTTGCGCCGAGTGGGGTTAGACAAATTGTGCAATTAGGACGCGCTTGTGAATTTGTGAATAGAAGATTTAAAGGCAAATAGAAATTATTAACAGTCTTTTAATGAGTTTTCTGATAATTTCTGTACCTATGACTTTAAGCAAGGTTTTTAAACGACTTACACATTATGAAATGTAACAACTCGGTCATTGTTAATATGAAAGCAAAACTAATCCTTTTAGCGAGATTACTTGTAGACGGGTGTGCCGTAGACATTGCAATAAAGGTAAATTTATTAGCTGGATTCGAATAACAATAAATAAATCAAAACCAATATTATTTTATAAGGAAAAGGCACGGAAACGATTTTCAATAAATAACTTCAATATTAAAGTCCTCCCCCATATTGATATCAATAGTGAGTCGACGAAACCGTACCCCTGCGGCTATTCCACTTGTTCCCAAACTTTTACCTTCACCATCGTAAACGGCTGTAAAGAAATAATATCCGAAAATTGTCCGGACCTCCGAAAAGGTCTCTACATTTTTTCCAAAGAGTTTTTGTAGATATTGTATGGGTCATGATAAGCGTTAAGGGTAAGGAAAACATTTCGTTGTTAAAACGTAGTTTTAGTGTCTAGGCCCATAGCCTTGTGGGACAGTTTTTATAACACCTTGCAAAATATTAGTAATAAATAAAGATCATAATATACAAAAGAAGAAGAAGATATTTTGTAGAGTAGTCAAAAGAGATATATTAATTTTCATAAAAAAATCTCATCTCATGTCATCACGCGAAGTTTGACAAGCTCTGGCCTCATAAAAACAGTAAAACAGTCGTTATAACTATAGGAAGCCTCTATTAGTTTTCTTGTAGTTGTTGACAATGGTGCTCTGTCGTCGAACCTGTGTCCCGTAACATTATACCTGCTTTCCCTACAATACCTTTGACAATATTATGTTTGTCTTTTGTGGTAAAACACTTTTTGTCGCATAATTTGATGCAATAGTTAGAAAGCAATTCCCAAACCTTTGTGTGATTGAACGTGATATTAAAATATAAGAAACGTGTTAATGAAATCTGTTAAATTTAAATATGGGCAAAGCTCCTTAAAAGCTCTGCTTAAAATTAAATCTGATTAGGCAATACGAGCATTTAAATTGTTTCTCTTAATTATTGCTCGAAATATTATTTACGTTTGATAGAAAGCATTGTACGTATTTAATTTATTAGATAACCGCTTCCCTACATTCGGACCGGAAGGTCACCTTTGCACCTATTCTATACAACAATACGGTTATAGATTTTTTGCGGGGGTGAAATACCAAAGAAATATGACGACAATAAATGTTGAAGCGATGTCCGAACACAATTAAGACATAAATCATAGAGAGAGCGGCTTTGTGTGTGAAGCACGTTATGACTGCTCGGTTACTCCGGCCGCGTCGCTCGCTGCCCCACTGACCATTGGAAATGCTCACCAATTTATCATTAAGGCTATTTTTGCAATAATTGTTTGGGTTGCTCAGGGCGCAAAGTATGCTCTACTTTACAAACATTTTCTAAGTTTATTTTTTGCGCGTTATGCAAATCTCTGAAATTTAATAAAATTGTTAGAATGTAAATTATTGTTGTTAAAGTCACAATGTCATGTATAATGTAACACAATTATATCATACCGAATAAAATAAATGTTTAGATCTAAAAATAATTATCAGTAAAATAAACAATTATTTTACATAATAATATTATATCTGAAAATTAAATTTAATAGCAGCAACACTCTACAAGTATTCAATTTAAATTCTTTATTGTCCTCATTATGCATAATGAATGTTTAGATACAAAAAAATATTTCACATACTGTTGGGTTTTGCAATTGTGCTACTAGATAGGTACTTGATTGACTACCTTTTTTTTATCTAAAAAAGTACTTTTGATTTAATATCGAGAAATTAAGTTCTTGGTTTAAAATACAGAAGTAGAGTTATTTCTCTACCTTCCCGCTCTACCTAGCAATAAAATGCGGAAAGTACAAAAGCATATTTTGTAACAAATTTAGGTAGAGTTTAATCCATACTAATATTATAAAAGCGAAAGTCTGTCTGTTACCTCTTCACACCAAAAGCGCTGAACCGATGTTGCTGAAATTTGGTATGGAGATACTTTGAGTCCCAGGAAAGGGCATAGAGTACTGGGGTACTGGGGTAAAATGTACAGTTCCCGCGCGATAAATCTTGTATAAAATTTAAAGTATAGAGCATGCAGTGAAGTAGAGCAACATGCGCTGCGGTGGCCGAGCGGTCATCGGTCCACCCACGCGCGGCGTGGGTGCAAAGATTATTGTCATTCAATTGAGCCGCATTGTGCGCCGGCGCATGCCACTTCCAGCCACCTCGTAATTACCCCGCAGCTGCTGACCCCCGTCCATCTGGACCGTCGCCACCTTCACCAATCACTAGATCACAGGGTGATCCAAATCGGTGGTCAAATTGTAAAGTGGCACCTTGAAAACATTGATCAGACTGGTACGAAGGTTGATATTAGATATGTCTTCTATTTTGATATGTATTATGTAGACAACTTGTGTAAGTTACTGTAAATCAGATATCACAACCTTCGTTAGAGGAGAACCTATGAACCAGTATGGAAAGATATTTGGCAGAGGCAATTACAAGGCCATAACTTTTGTATTCTTATACACTACACTAAATTTAAGGCAGGTTGAGTAATTTCTTGATGCCTCACTTTAAATAGTAGAGTAACGGCTTATCTAGTCGCACACAAAACATCATGTATATGTGGTCTAATTTCGATGAACCGTGTCAATATAAGGTGTCCACTGGACAATGCATCGGCTCGAGTGGCCAGACGCCCAAATCTCATTTGTGGATTTATCATTAACCGTATTTCGTTTGCCCTTATGTCTGTAAGCTTATTATGTGGTATAAATTGTATTTCCGCAGTTTCAAAATATTTTACGGATGTTTGCTCCTATTGTGTGCGGTGTCATATCGAGCTGTAGCAAAATTGTATACACTCAATTGAAATATATACAGGGATGTTTCTAAAAAGGAAGTAGTTAAGAATATATTTGTTGTTTTTTAAAGCTCCAAAGAAGATGTGGCAGTCAACAATATTATTATTGTTCCTATTCTAATCTTTGAAAGTCATATGAAATTATCTATGAGGCAACAATAGGGCGCACCCTAATCGTCCGCCTTATCGCCACGCTTTTGTCTTAATTCGGCAGTAATTTATGTGGACTGTGGAGGTGCACTCTACATTCGCTATAAATAACAATAGTCGCAGTCAACAGCGCCTCTGTCAAAATTCCCATAAATAATGAGCGGGCAGACGATGGTATCGGCGCGGGCGTACGACTACTATCGGTTGTAAACAAAAGGCGCAGTCTAATGACTGAATGAGCCGTCGTAAACCCTTAATATTTACGCGCTCTTTCAGTTGACTCTTTGAAAAGGTTTTATAACTGGGCCGGGAGAGTTTCCCCTCGCTCCCCAGGCGCCTCCGCCGGTCGCGTCGCTATATCTGATTTATTTATACCACCCGAAACACATGATCGCTCTTTCGGATGGCGAATATTTTGTTATTTTTTATTCCGGTGCCATTGCGGCGATGTTTAATTGACGCGAATATTAATCGCAGCCGCTCTCATACGCTGCATTTTTGATGACGCTCCGTCGTGTTGACTTTCATATAGCAGATAAATTGCCTAGGGTTTGTTTATGCGCTTATAAAAAATTTACAATCGCCGATAAATATATTATGCACGACGAAATGGAAATGTAAATTCCACGTAAATTTCGCGTGCCCGATAATATTTTATTGGGTATTTTTGTGGAGCTCGTATTTCTGTTATAGGCGCGTCACAAAATGTTTAATTAAATTTGGCGTTAAGTTAACGTTCTTTTCGTGGGTCGTATGGGTACACAATTACACACTTATGGGATTAATCATCAAAACGGTATCGTATGCTGGATAACGTAAATGCACTAGATAACGGGCCTTCTACGACACGATTTGGACATGTCCGTCCGAAAATAAACGATCGAACTGCGCAACCTTAGTCCACAGTATCAATGCCTATTCAGCGTTTGAAACTAAAATACGATGATTTATGTGCACTGTGTAGTATCGAGTTGCAATTAAGAGTATTGGAGCTAACGGAGCCGTGTAGGAGGACAGATGTGCGACCCTTCCCTTACCCCATCGCGTTGACCTTCGTGTCCCCGATGTCCCGACACCACACGGCACACCATTGTCTCAAATTTAACTACGGCTATCGATATTCAGTACGTTGACAAAGAATTTGTCACCGTTCAACTTTATTAACTCGTCCCAAATAAATACTTTAACGGTCGTGATAATAACGTGTGTTATCATTATTTCCTATTGTTTAAAGGTATTAGAACTGTGCTATTGTTATTAGGGTTTTTATGCAATAGTTTTTTAAGCCTATTAGTTTATGCCGATAGCGTTTTTAACTAGGATAGGCATTTCAATTACAGGCTCCTTATTAAGTTTTTGTCAAATTTTACATTTCCATAAAACACGATAAAATGCAGTAAAAAAATTAAAATACCTATTCCGAAGCTAGTTTGGTGACGTACTCAGACGCAGATAACGTAACCATAATATTTATTGTCACTCGACGTCCGTCATTAAGATAGTGTCAAAGCTTACTGGGCCACACTTAGGCGAGCTCATAATTATTACTAATGCCTTAAATATGTCAAAACAGGAATCCAGGTAAAAAGGCGTAATATACGTGCGGCCGATATAGATTTGGCAGTTGGCGCCGTAGCCGGCAACGCGAGCGGGCGCCAACTTTTTGTCCGTTATTGTCTTTGATATAAATTTAAAATAGGAAATGTCCTTTTTATGGAGATCTAGTTTACGTCCCGGACAATACAGGTAGCATAAATCTCGCGTCCGATGATCGATGATAAACGTTATTTATGCACTTCCGCTTCGTCTCCGTCGCTGGCTAATTTTTATAAAATGACAGTTTTGAATTTGGAACCCACATAAATTAGTGCGGGGTGATAATTTTTTTTGGTGATTTTGATAAGTTTTTGCGTAATGATGAGTTTTTAAATTCTTTGCTTCGTTGTTTACGAAGTGGCAGGCCTTAGCCCATTAGTGTTGACTGTTGAGTATTACCATATTATCAAATAGTTAAGTACATTTTACTTGTAACACAATAGGCATGTACTCTTTATTATAACCATTATTGAACAGCCTTTGATTACATTTCAGGTTACTCGTGTAAAGAATTAACACACTTATTGGCTTATCTCCGCAATGTCTATTCGATTAAGAACTTATAATTAATAGAGTAGTAAACTTCCATATATCGAACACGACAAGAAGTGTAAAATTATTGGTGCCTAATAGGGAAAAATGGAGGCGCAACATAGACGCACGTTTGTCCTGCCGACTGCCCCAAGTAATAGCGTACCTGCGATCGCTCATTGAATTCAAATGAAGCGAGCGACCCACATGGGAACACGTACATACCTCACGCTTATGACACATATTATTTACATAATTAATGCTACATTCTCCTTGTTACAATCAATAAACAGTCGTTTCTCGTGTAATGTAAATTATTTATAAGAGGTTTTGCATTAGAGTACCCACCTAATTTAGATATGAGTGAAAGTTTGTGTGTAAGACTTGTAAGCATTTAGGTGGCGAATACAAGAAAGATTGATTGATTGAAAGATTTGACATCCTTAACGGCTTAACCTGAACCACAGAATATATAATAGTACCTGAAGACAAACTGGCACAACATAACAGGAACCAGGATACGTCCTCAAAGCGCTTTTGCTCAGGATATAGACTATTCGACAGTCGCATATTCACTTGGGAGTCCTGAAACAACTATTGGACTGACTAAAGTGCGGCTGTCGTATTTATACCTAGCCACAAGTTACGACTATAATTCTGCGTCCGTTTTTGCTTAATCTCGAATAGGTCCGGTCCGAGATCGACGAGTGTAAAAAACGAGTAATCGTAACGATATCCGAGTGCGAGTTTTATATATGAAAGAATTTATAATTACCGAGGAGACAATGGGCGACGCGGGGCTGCGCAGACCAGCGCGGGGCGGGCGAAGGGCGGATTAACGGCAATAACTCAGCGACAACACCAACTTGCTCACGTTCATTTTTATTTTTGTCTCTTCCACTCGATCTCTAATGAATACGGTTTATCTTCGAGTTTATATAAAAAATAAATCGCTTTTAACTGAAGAATCACGCCTTAAAAAAGAAACGCTTATTAAAATTTATTTCTTTCTCTCCTCGCGGCACCGTCTCGTACATCGGCTCAAATAAAATTAAAAAGTCGAGAATTCTTATTTATTTTAATACAATAAACCGCAATCGCTGAATAAAGATAAATAAAAAGCAATAAAAAATAAAATCGCATTAGCAATAAACAAAATACTTCAGCGGATGTGGGCTGAGCGAGCCCCGCACAGCGCCGGCCGTGGAGCGGACCAGCGTGTTATATTTATTAAAAACTGATGGCCTATATAAACATGTTTATATGTCTCATTATTCGTACTGGCATTGGGTGTTGTACGATTAAGTACCTATATATTTATTCTTCCATCCTTATTTTCAGGTTACAAAAGCACGATTCTTTCGCGTTGTTCACACAAATAGAGTTTTATTAGAGCGATCGATAATCGTATTTTTTTCTGCTTAACATATTTTTGTTTGTATCTATTGAATACATTTATAGCTAAAGATGTTTTGTATGCTGCAATTTACCTACTTACCTGTCTACACTACTATTATAAAGAGGAAAGATTTGATTTTTTGTTTGCAACCTTTAAATGAGGCCGCAATCTAACGTTAAGTAATCTAAGTCAGGAGTCTCTACGGCGGTCAGTGGTCCGATTGTCACGAGTGCTACACTCTCCGGCGTTTTCTTAATTGTGCCGAAATATTTATTTGATTGCGAAGTTTGTGGCGCTGCCGTGCAACCGAAATGGTCATCGGTATCCATGATGCCAGGGCGGACATGTTCCCCAGGGATTAGATGCCCTTATTATTTATATTAAACTGTAACTCAGAAGCGACCGCGTTTATTATATTTTTTACCTACGTACGTTTCACACAGCACACTACATCCGTAACATTAGATGCTGTTAATATTGCTGTATTTAGCTGTAGACCTAATTTAACGCATAAATCTATAAAGTATCCAAGATAGGTATCATTTTAACGTAGACTATTAAATCCAATTACACGTAAATCACATTGAAATACGCAAAACGGATTATTCCTTTTAGCGAGCGAGTCCGTCAAACCGCTGTCGTATCGAACATCTAAATGGGCCACGGAATCAATACTCGATACATTCGTAACGCTGTAACTGCGACTCGTGCATGAGCCGCGAGAGACGGACAACGCGGGTCAAAATATAACTCCACACGTACACGAGATCTGTTATGTGGACTTTTATTTGCAGAGAAATTGCATTAAAACATTTAAGAAGTTGTAGAAATATGATGTTATTAGTTGTAGTTTTCAAGAAATAGTATTTAATGGGTCAAAAATAACACATTGTACCATCGAGGAAATCAATTTCCTCGCCCATCGAAGAAATCAATTTCTAGGCAGTTGACGGTCCTACGTCATTTGGTAGGCTTATGTCAATTCAATGTTAGCTGTGATTTATGTGAAATAATGTGATTGGTGAGATGGCTTTGACTTAACGCGACGAAATTACCTAGGTCCGCCATCTGCCTAGGAATTAACATCTCCGATAGTACATCATAATACGCGGACTAAACTTTAGGTAACTGCCAAAAATCAAGTTAATAAACGGCTATTGGTAATTTGACGTTATCTAGGAAGATGATAGGAGTGACTATGCGAAATAACTTTGACACCCATATTATGTACCATACAAAAGTGAAATTATTGATAAGACCATGTAAAAATTAAAAATAACTTAGGATGACTCACACCCTATAGTAGGTAAACCCGCTAATACTCGAGGCAACGCTCTAAAAAGTCCTCCATCGCTGCAGCCAGCTCGAGCCAACAATCGTCAAGATGCGAGCGATAGCCACGTCAACTAGTGTCCTCGTCCTGGCCGTTCTAATGTTTATAATTACCTCCCGTCAATCAAACACGACATATGATAAACATGCCCCACGCTGAGCAGTAGCAGATTTTTGCTCGATTGACGTATTTATGAACGCTTATTAGCTGCGTTTGATCTTTTTACAGGCAGTATTTACTACCGGTTTGGTTGTCTACCGATTTGCAACGAGCAATTCAATTTTCATGTTTGAGCTTTAAAAAGCTGGATGACTATTACATGACGATCCTCATTATAGCTTTGACAGTTAAACTCAAAAATGTTAATTGACAAAGTATTGTTGTTAAGCATACTCTTGAAGACTCTATAATATGGCTATAACCTAAAAAGCGTTCCAAAATATTACAAAACAAATGCTGCCCTAAGTTTGGTGTAATAAGTCTTGATTAAACAATATTCACGGATGGCCCTAACAAAGCTGACTAATTATCATGGCGCGGCGTGTCGTAAAACAGTGCATATTGACGGAATATAGAGAGGCCGGCACACAGTGCTTAATGACATTAATCACATTGATTTATTGTGGTTCCGAGTTATTACAGGCCGGGCGCTGGCTGTGTGCGTGCGTGTGTGTGAACTTCTTGTATAAACGTAATACGCACTAGATACAGGGTGCCCTCAACCCTCCAGAAGCCACTTGCCAAGCAGTAGGCTCCAGCGTGCACGAAATGAAAGAGCTATATCGAATTAATCGACCATACGCCTCCGTGCCCCGTGGTCTAGTGGTATAGAGCGCGGCTCTCGACTCGGAGGTCGTGGGTTCGATT
>DWTA01000130.1:0-13696 GCA_018236805.1 Plebejus anna | reverse complement strand
AGTAAATTTACTCTGGAATGGAGACCAAGGCTGGGTAAACGGAGTGTAGGTCGACCTCCAACTAAGTGGGACGACGATCTCCGTTTAGTTGCGAGCCCAAGTTGGAGTAGCAGATCGGCCATCTTGGCGTTCATTGAGAGAGGCATAATATGTCCAGCAGTGGACGAATATAAGCTGATTTGATTGATAAATAAATGATTAATTTATTTTCGGCATCTAGCTGCCACGGTGCAGGGTGGGCCGAATAGATACGAAAATATTGGAAGTCGTAAATACGTAAATACTCTAGTACTAAGTCTAAGTGCTTCGTGGATCATCGGTTTTGTTCGGTTATTTCCATATCCATTCGGCCTGCTCTGCCTGCCCTGCCCCGGGGCAGTTCTAAGTTAAAAGTTTGTCTAGATGCCGAAAACGAGATTTTATTTTTTTGTGCTTAGATTGAATACCCTATTATTCATAACATTTAAATTTAAAAAATGAAATGTCAGGTATTGACATTCGACAATGACAAATGACAGTGACATTAAAAAGTTGAGGAAGAAGCCTCAAAAACATACAAATTTTATTTTATCGATACTTTAGTGAATTTTAATCTAAAATAATACATTTTGGAATATTCCTATTACAAATAAAATATTTTATATCTAGTCAATATGACGGTAAATAATACAATAGCGCATCAACGTTTAATACTAAGTGGAGACCGAGAGAGGTAAATTTTAAAACCTAAGTACACTCTACCTAGATCATTCCATAATTATTTGTAATTTTTGTCAATTTTTGTTAGTTTTATATCCAATTCGTTGAGAATTTGTTTGTCTCTCTCTGTAAAGAAAAATTTTAATAGTAAAGTTGAATTTAACTACAGTGTGCTACTAATGTTACCAAGAATGTTACTCAACAACAAACAAATACCTACTTTACAGATTTAAGGAGCTCTTACGCCGACGACTAACTGAGTGTGGATGGAAGGACCAAGTGAGGCTCCTATGCAGGGATGTTGTAAAAGAAAGTGACAGCAGTAACATAACTTTTGATATGCTTGTAACGAGAGTCACACCTAGAGCTCGGGCTATTGTACCAGACACTGTGAAAAAAGAGTTGCTACAAAAAATTAAAACACATTTGCTTACTCAAAAGGATCAATAAACAAAATATTACTTTGAACTGGGATAAAAATTCTGTTAACAAATTAATTTTATTGATCAAATAACTTAAAACTATGACGAGCAAAACAACATTACTTTAACAAATACTATGAATACCAAGCAGTGTCTTTATCATATAATTTTCAATTTTTAGTTTGTATTTATACTTTCTACATTTTACAATATATAGGATGAAACAATCAAATAACATACTGGCATGGTAATTTTTTGGTATTGGAAATTGTTTAGTGGATATTTAATAAAATAAAAGATGTAATACAACCAACAGTATATTTTATTTATAAACATTTACATTAAACAAAAAATACATATTGCTTACATACACTTAATACTGCTATAGATCCTATTTACATGTCATGACTGTTCATGCAGACCTGTCATGGTTAGTGCACATAGCACAGGTTTCTGGGACATAACATACATTACAACTGTTTCTCATCGCTATCTAAGTTATAATTTACATCTTAACATATTTTGTATAGGTGAGCATGCAGTTTATACTTTATACTTATTCGTTTATTATTCACAATAGTGATAAATTATAAGATATTACAGCCACAGGAAAGCATAAGATAAATTATATTAATATATCAATAGATATATATAATATCTTCTGTTTTTTTTTCCTGTGACTCTTGACAAATCAGCAATATCATTGCATACCATATTTAGGTAATTGGCTATTTTCTACAAGTTAATTACATTAATTGTTACTAAAACACACAATACCAAAATATGATCTTGGAACTGATTTAAATTGAATATAGTTTTAGGAATTTAATGTTAGTCAATGTCAGTCATCTGTAAACAGCGATCATTGCAGTGTCTAATCATTTCTTTGCATATTTAGATGCAACTGAAAACTAGATTTTAAAATCTTACAGATACAGTGCATACATTGAAAATAAATAAATGCATTAATAAAAGTGTAAAAGAAAAATGAGCAATTAGTTCTAACAAATTTTTAAAGCTAATATTAGATGCCTGAAATTGTATTTTACTTTTTACGAAATATAACATCTATGTATTTACAAAGATTTACAATGGAATGTATATCTGGACTTCTGGTAAACCTTCGGAAGGTACCTACACAATTTGATCACATACAACTTACTTACAAAAAAATCAGTACTTACATAATTATGCCTAATAGTTCATAATTTCAATTCTTAATTATAATACCTATTCAACATGATTTTACTAAAACTTCATCTTACGTTAAGCTGTTCTGCAATACTGCTTATTCTCGATGAGCAAATAAATTATGCACAGACCATAATAATAAATAATTCAATAAATTCATTTTATGCAAAAGCATTCTAGCCAATATGATTATAGCTAGCTATATATTCATTTATCAAACAAGAATATAAAATCTACTTAACGTCGTTCTAGATGTGATTGCTTGTACTTGAAAAACCCATAGGTACGCATGAAGACCAAAATAGTATTTTTTGTGTCGTTCACTTGCATACGAAATCTGAAATCATTTTTATTTTAACAAAAAGATATATAGTGAAAACATAATATCAATATTGTTTACCGGGGAAATACATATGGTATTATATGATGTTCTCTATATAATTATCTAAACCTAATTTTACTAAAAATAATGTTTGTTAGCTCCTCCGCTGCAAGAGCCAACACCTCTAGACTGACGATTATATAGATTCAAATCCTTTCCCAATATAATTTGAATTTATTAGATGACGAGATTGTGCTTATTTCATTTGAGCTTTTTTATAAGATAATTTTAAATTAATATAATCATTACAATAACTTACAAACTGTTATTCAAGAAATAATAAGATAGATCTTTATTTTAATAGAATTTTAACAGGTACACTGCTGCACCCCGAACCTAACTTTCTGATAGGTAATAGCTGAATTGAGATTTTATCCATATATCCACCCGTACTCCATAGTATTGGACAGCTAAAGTGTCATATTGTTAAAAACGAAAAGATGCTTGAAAGTCACTGGTCTAGACTGAAAAAATGAATACATCTTACAAATTAGAATAATAATATTACAAAATAAAGGAGTATAATGAGAAGAATTTAATAATACAGTAATATTTGAGCTTGAGATTCGTGATAATTTTATGAATAATTGATTCTTAGTTTTTACCCACCCCACACAACTTATTACAAAAAGGAACATAGCAACACCATAAATATTGCACAAAAAAGTAATAATTGCCAATAGTTTCAGAGATTCAAACTACGTTCGTTCGTCATATAGGTACGTACGGCATGAAATCTTCATTTTTTTAAAGTTGAAAAGAAATATAGGCGGATTATGCTTTCGTTATGAGCTTAGCATGTCTTTTAGAGATAAATTATTTATTATTATAGCTATATTGTTGGTATGTTCTGTATTGTAATATTTTATAACATAAAATTGCAAATAAAACCGCAACTTAGCGTAATATAATATTTAATACCTAGCTAGTAGCTACGCTTTGTGCGGTCCACATTAATAACTAATTGAATTAGTGACACAACAGACACTTAATAAATATATTTGAACAAAATTATACATTTCACTACCTATTGTGTTTATTGTTATTTTCAAAAAATATATTTCACTATGTGTTAAATTCTAAGAAATTGAAATGTCCCTATGCTTCATGTGTGTATATGTGACGGCACAAACACAAATTATATCAAAGGTATATTTTGTACTAATAATAATGAAATGGCAACATAGCAAATACTCAATTTGTTAAGCAAAAGGTACATTTTTGCAGCTCCAAAGCTTGGTTTTTGTATTATAGAACTAAATAACGATATAATTTTCCGCGTCTCTTTACGCAATTCCTTATATTTATCTAATTTTTTTAAAACGTATTCATTTTAGGGTATTTCATACAATATTATTTAATCGACAAAAGTATATTATTTCATAATGGCCGCGATTATTAATATACCTATAACCATGGACCAAACATACATGTATGTTTGGTCCATGCTATAACTCATAATTTTGCATTCTAATGTTTTCCTATTATAAATATTATGTATATTATTCTAAATAATAAGTATAATCAAAAATAAATTTAAATTTTAATAGCTGCAAAACAATGAATTTTAGGTAAATATGGCAGGAGTAATCGTTAATTACACTATTCTACATTAGATCAGAATTTATACATTCAGCAATTTAGTTCAGCAGTTTAGTTTTTTTGTCTAGGGCACTCAATAATAATATTATTATTCATCGATTGTATTAATAAATATTCTATACAACTATTGTCATCCGTCGGTTTTATTTAAGCCTAGGTCAAAAGCGGCAACACTTTGTAGTTCACTAATTCTGTTGATACTCGATTCAAGTAGGAGCAAACAACTTTAACAGCCTTGTCATAATAATATTATAGAATGTTACATAGTATTTACGAGTGTTGGCGGCGGTTGGGGCGGGGCGAGTGCGGGCGCAGGGCGCGCGGGCGGGGGCGGGGCGGGGCGCGCGCGACCAGCACCAGAGCGGACGCCAGAGACATGCGCACGGGCGCGCGACTGCCGCCCGGCAACCTGCAATTTACGACACACGTTTAATAATAATGCAACATTACGATTGATGAAGAAATTGATGAAGGATTAATTAACAAACGACATACCTGACGAGCACGGTGGTGACGGCGGCACGCGCGTCTGCCGTGGGCTCGATGGCGACGGGGCGCAGGTCGCGCCGCAGCGCCGCGCCGCCCACCACCACACGCACCGCTGCGAACGGCCGCTTCGCCATGTGCAGCATCTGTACACGAACATTACGTCATTTTAATTTGGTTTAAATTATTGTTCTTTAACTGTGTTTAAAACGAGTAAAATTACTATAGTAATATGATCTGCGACTCCATTAAATAGTAAATACGTACCTCGACTACGTGTCTTCGTCTCGCTCGTCGCACGTCGGCGGCCTGCTTCGCCTTCCACGCGACGACGCACGCGGCCAAGAACAGGAAAAAGCACGAGAAGAACACGGAGAAGAAGACGAATAGGTCGATGTGCAGCTGGTCCTGGCGGAAGAACACCACCCCGAAGCTCGCCGCGCCGTCGTCTGCGGAGCGCGCGCGCACGATCAGGTAGAACTTGGTGTGCGTGAGGTCGTGCACGTTCTGCGGCAGCGTGAGCACCAGGCGGTTGCGGAGGTTCCGCACCCGCAGGAGGATGTTCCGCTTGTCCACGGTGACGTAGGTGGCGAGGTCCTTGGCGGTGTAGTCGGCGAGCGCATACTCGGTCTTGTCGTGGTACCAGGTGGTGCGGCTGCGCTCGGGGACGTGGTCGTCGAAGGACGGCATGCGGCGGAAGGGCTCGTGCTTGTAGTAGGAGGGGTCGAGCTCGACGGCGTGCGCGCCGGTGCTGGCGTTGACGGACACGACGAACGAGCTGTCGTTGGGGCTCATGTAGAGGTCGACAGCGCCCTGCGTCACGTCCACCATCACGCGGATGTCCACATTCATGTAGCGCGGGTTGATCGCCACGAACACCGTCTGCCCGGGGTACAGCGGACGCGGCTTGATCTTGCATTCGTCTGAAAGTAATCGTTCACATAAAATAAATTAATATTGCGTTAAAATATACATACACTCTGATAACCCATACAACATGACCCCCTTATCGGCGAAGTCGGTTATCAAAAAACTCTATAAGAAAATTGCAGTGAGTGAATTCACAAAAGGGTTTCCCGTTCCGTATCATTATACGGAACGGGAAACCCTTTTGTGAATTCACTCACTGCAATTTTTTATTTCATCCAAAGAAATACCTATAGACTTGCCGTCGAAGCAGAGCTTGTTCTCGATGTTGAGGGTCTTGTAGCACTGGTGTCCGTTGCGCGGGTCGCCCATGTACAGGTCGCGGCACTTGACACACTGGTTGCGCCAGCACTCGGCGGCGGAGTTCTTGCCGCCGGCCGCGCACGACGCGTCGCTCTCCGTGTTGTTGCCGCAGTTGCACTTCTCGCCCGTCACGGGGTCGCACGTGTCGCCGTGACCATGACACTCGCATCTGAATTAATTCACGTGACAGTTAAATTTCTGGGGACTATAACTTTAGAAGGGCTCAATTATTGCCTCAGATTCGAACGGTGTTATGATTCCACTAACATTTTTATTTTATAGAAAAAAAAATATGATTGAATTACTAGTAGAGGACGAAATATGTGTTCTGGACTAAGTATACGTTGTTGTTATGTGGTCTAAAACTATATTAAACTAAGGCACTAAAGTTAGTCCTATGTTTTTTCTACGTCATGTTAATTCCTTATGAACAATAGCGTAAGAACTAACATACTTGATCCAGACCAATACACAGCCAACAAATAAATACGTACGGTCTACACGGGTCTCTGAAGTCTTCGGATCCTCGGAAGTAACCCTCGATGCATCGCTCGCACCGCGGTCCGTCTGTGTTGTTGGCGCACCTCAGACAGCGCGCCTTGGCCGAGCCCTCCCTGTAATACTCCTCCAGGTCGGCGCTGCTGAGGTCGCGCGGCAGCTGCGAGATGTCGCCGTCGTTGGCGCACGAGCTCGTGTGACCGTGACAGAACACAGAACACGGGATACACTGCCCGTTGTCCGTTGGGTCGCCGACAAAGTTCGGCTTGCACTTGTCGCATTGGCTCCCCTGCAAATATTATTGAAGAGTAAAATCTAGTTAAAGACATAAAAAGTTAAATAACGTCGTAAGCTTTAATTATTAATAGGAATAAGAGTATAATAATGAAATCAAATCAAAGCTTTAATTAGTTACGACATTATTACGACAAAAGGTGTTAACTATTTCCGTCAAAAATCTTTATAATTTAGATGTTATGTCAAAAGCCTTACCATAGTATTGTTATGGCACTCGATGCACTGATCCAGTTTATCCGGCCCCTCGCAGTGCGCGTGTCCGTTGCACTGGCACTGTATGGTGCAGTTAGCGCCGACGTATCCGAAGTCGCAGCGGCACACGTTGGGCTGCACGCACGCGCCGCGCACGCAGCCCTGCGTACACACCGCCGCGCAGACCCCGCCCTGCCGCTTGTGCCCGGACCCACACACGCACTCGTATCCGAACGGCAGGTCGTGGCATACCTAAATACAAATAACGCTTTCAAATTTTGCAAACTTATGTATCATTGTATTGACGAAACGACATTTTGATTTAATTATATTTTGTAATTTATTTCATATGAAAACGTGGAATATAACATAGATGTCATTGGATAAGAATAATACACACTTATTATGCATAGCTTATTCTCTGGCGTAGTCATCGAAAGCGAATCACATACCCTCATACTAATTAGCATACATTCAAGGTCCGCTGTCGTTCGATTTCTCTAAATATTTTTATTGATAAGGGTCAATATTTTGTGCACAGAAAAAAATGATTTAAAGCTTCTTACCTCTGAATCCGCTTTGCACTGATGGTGATTGTTTTCGCACTCATTTTCCGGTGGACATCTCGTGTAGTGCCACGAGAACGTGTCGTTTGTGTTGTTGGCGTCGCGCGCGCCGGTGTAGACGGCGGCGCAGGTGGTGCGGGTGAGGTAGTCCAGAGGCGAGTCTATGGAGCCCTCCGTGCAAACTCCCTCGCCGTTGGCACCGTCTAGCGCGCACCAGCCGCAGTGCGAGTGGTGCAGACACTCCGAGCACTGCTCGAACGTATTACACGGTGCAGGGCACTTGTTTTTATCCGCTTTCGTCAGAACCAGGCCGCACGTCCCTCCCGCGCAGTACAGCGGCTGGTACGCGGGCGATATGCACGTCCCTATGTAGCTCGCCCAGTGGCACTCGCTGGCCCCGCCCTCTGCCCCCTCCGAGGTGAGACACGTCTGACAGTCGGTGTAGTGGTGACACTTGACGGGGCATTCGTCCTTGTTGATGGCGAAGGTGTTGTGGCCGAGTTTCAGAGTGACGGCTCGCAAGTAGACGTTGGCTCGCCCCGGCTCCTCGGTAGTCGCACACGTCCAGTTGTATAGAACGTTCGGGTCTTCTGTTATGGTTGTCATTTGAGCTGCAATAAGAAAACCGTTTTAAAAAGACGAAAACAGAAACGTGCAAAAGCCTCATACATAAAATAAGCGAGTAATTTCTAAATAAATCTCGATTATACTACTATCATACCTGTTCTATCAGCGAGCCGAGACCACGCGCATTGGTTAGTAATACATTTATCACAATCAGAATATACACATCTGAGTTCGGGGCACTGCTCCGAGTTGCTGATATATCTAGTGCCAGCGTTACACTTTATACTTGTACACGACTCGTCTGTAGGTACACATTCACCTGTGAATAAATAAAAAAACAAGTTAAATTTGGCATTTTTGAAAAGCATTACAATTTTATCTGAATTGATTCTGTTAAATAAAAAAAATTGAGTTTAAATTTGACATACCAACACCCGCAGCGCAAGTTTCACACCACCTACACGCGGGTTTTTCTTCAGGATACATAGGCCAGGCGGCGAGGCAAGACGTGCAGGTTGTGAAGTTCTCGCAGGATCGTCGCGATATCAACTCCGCGTCACACGCTGAGCCGGCGTTTGTCGAAATTCTGTCGCTGCCTTCGCAGCCGGGCTTATCGACAGAATAACATTTGGTGTAGTCTCCCGTGCTGCAGAAGCTACAGCCCATGTGGCTGCGACACTCCATCTTACTGCTACTCCACAAGGAGCACAGGTCGTCCGGTAAGGTGATCCTAGTCACTTGACAGTTGGCGCTGCCGGTCCACCCGCCGACTATGTACACGTTCCAATCGCTCTCCGACTCCATGTCTATGGCCATTGCGTGCGCCATTGTGCGAGGAGGTGGATGGTCTAGTACACTTGTTCCTTGAAAATAAAATTGTTGTGTAAAAAAATCAGAAAACGAATTTTAAATGATGCAAAATTTGTATGGTTTCAAGTTGGGTATTTATTCGGATGCAAGAGCGGTAAGTGACGTGACTCTTTGTATTTTTGTATGAATTTTTTTTAAAAATGTAGCAAAACTAGAATGATGCGACTTTGTGTTTTAAGAAACGTATTTTTTAATTCTTATTTTTATCAAAAGTGGATATTGATTGAGTGAAAACATTATAATACGCCTACTTTTATGTTTGTATTATGTTGTAGTCACAAATTAATGTGATATATATTTGATATGCGTCGTCCTTATTAATAAGAATTGGTCTTGTATTAATACACACCTTTAGAAAGTTTGACCCATTGATTACATTTGTAAATGTAGGCCACCAGTGAGTTGGATCGTTTGTCGGGCACCGTCCTGCCGCCGAACACTATCATGTAATCGTTCGTAGTCACCGCCGAATGTAGGAATGAAGCTCTCGGCAGATTTTCGTAGGGATTATTCAGAGACGGAAAGACTGGGAGTTCGCTCCAACTCTTGGTGGGATAATGGAAGGAGAACAACTTATTCGATATCATCGTTCCGTTGTACGTGTACATAATGCCCCCGAATACGTACAGGCTTTGGGAGGGAGCGTGATAGACAGTGCTGTGACCGATTAGCCCCACGGGCTTAGCACCGGTGCAGACCAGTTTGATCCACTTGTTGTGGTCTAAGTCGAACTCCCACACGTCCGACATGAAGCCCTCCTCCAGCGAGAACCCGCCGACGAGCACGAGGCTCTCATAGTCCTGGTACTTCTGCATCGTCAGCGTGTGTCCCGCGAGCGGCGGGGGGCTCTCCTCCTTGCTCTTTATCTGACTCCACCTCTGCTCCTTGAGGCCAAACTGCCAGAAGTCCTGCAGCGTCTTGTTATCCCCGGACTTGTCTTGCAAGCTGAGGCCGCCGTAGATGTAGATGTTTTGCTTGGAGTGGTAGATTTCCGCCGCGTGAAAGTATCGACCCTCGGGCATCTTGGCGTCGGGGGTGGCCTCGACCGTCACCTGCATCCACGTGTTGTTTTTGGTGTCGTAAAATCTTATGTCGTTCAACGGGCCGTGGGACAGCGAGTAGCCGCCGAACATCCACAGGCCGCGTCTGTCCGCCACTAAGCTGTGCCCGAACCTCGGCAGCGTCTTTCTCAGATGATCCAGGCCGTCCGATAGAAAGTCCGAATTGAACAGCTCCGTGAACACGAGCTGCGATTTGTCGAGCTTGATTGAACAGTCGTCCCCGCCGAAGCCCTCGCTGCAAAGACATCGGCCGTAATTCGTGTCGCAGACTCCTCCGTTGAGGTGCATGCTGCAGTTGTTCCGGCAGATTTCCACGTCGCAGTCAAAGCCGCCGTAGCCGTCGCGGCACACGCAGTGCCTGTCGTTGCACACTCTAGGCCACGAGCAGTAGCTCTCGCACGCCAGCACGTTGTAAACGCCCTCGAAACCCTGATCGGGCTGGCTCTGCTTGTAGTGAACCGTCAAGTTTCCACTGCGAGCCTCCACCACCCCCGACGAGGCTCCGTTACAGAAGACACCTAGGAGCTGGCTCTGCTGATTGTTCGTGAGATCGGGCACGCCGCCCAGGCCGTCGTAAACGTAGACCGCATTCTGCTCGCAGGGAACATTAAACGTAGTCGCATTCACTGTGAATTGAATGATGGCATCTTTTATGCCCTCCGATGATATGATCCATAGGCATTCCCTGGCCGGCCCCAACGTAGTCACGTCCGGGTCCGATTTGAACGACCCGATTCCTTCCGTCTGCGAAGCGTTCAACATTCCTCGCGGCTCGCACTGGTAGTAGCAGCGGCCGCCGTGCCGCGGGTCGCCGTAGAACTTAGGCTTGCAGCGCTCGCAGTTCTGGCCCTCGGTGTTGTCCTTGCAGATGCAGTCGCCGGTGGTGACGTCGCACACGCCGCGGCTCTCGTCGCCGTGGTCGTTGCAGTCGCAGCGGCGGCAGCCCTGCCCCGTGGTGGCGTTGCCGTGACTGCCGGGCTTGCACGACTCGCAGAACTCGCCCTCGGTCCAGTCCTGACACTCGTCGCAGCGCCCCACTCCCGTCTTGCACGTCGAGTGGTTGTGGCAGCCGCAGTTGATGGAGCAGTCGGCGCCCGTCCAGCCGAGGTCGCAGTGGCACTTGTACTGGGGCGGGCCCAGGCAGTAGCCGTGGATGCAGTTGTTGTAGCAGGTGCGCATGCAGATCTTCTTCCCATCGCCGATGTACCCCTGCTTGCACTTGCACGTGTAGGAGCCGTGCGTGTTGTTGCAGACGGCGTGCTCGTGGCAGTCGTGCAGTCCGAGCCCGCACTCGTCGACGTCGGGGCACTGCGCGTACGCCCACCCGGCGTCAGTCGAGGACACGTTCAGCATCGACGCGCAGTCCACGTGGGACCGCGTGAAGTCACCCTCCGTGCAGACGCCGTTGATCGGGTTGCCGTGGGAGTGGCACCAGCCGCACCCCATGCTCCGGAGGCATGTGGAGCACTGGGCGTGGGCCTGGCAGGACTTGCACTGGCCGGACTTGCGGGCGGCCTCGTCGGTCGGGGACGATGCCCGGTCGAGCCACTCACGACAGAGGCCAAACTGGTACTCGCTGGTGTAGACACTGAAGCTGAAGCACTGGCGCGTGGCCTCGCACCAGACGCAGCGGCCGCGCTCGTCCAGGCAGTGCTCGCAGTCAAGGCGCATGCGGCAGGGCGCGGGGCACTCGGTGGCGTCCACGATGGCACCGGCCGCGCGCCCGCGACGTGAGCAGCGCGCCTCGTCCGCCCACCACTCGCAGTAGTTGCCCGACACGCAGCGCTCGCAGCTGATGTAGTTGGAGCAGTTCGGGCAGGCCGCCGGCTGCAGCGTCAGATATCTCCATTCCCCGTCGTTCGCGCACGTGACTTTTTCATCGACGTCCCTCTGCTCGCATCGATTCGTCACCTCGCACCAGCCGCACGCGGCGTCCGACAGACACAGCAGGCAGTTGTCGTAGTTGGAGCACTGACCGTTGGAGTACGGCTCGAGAAATTCGAACGTGAAAACCTAAAAAAAGTTTTATTTATTTATAAAAAAAATATTTGCACTAAATAATACAACGAAACAAAACAACATAAAGTTAGGGATTCAATATCGCCAATTTACCTAATGCTTCTACCATTTCTTTAAGTATGTTTGCTTATCAATAAGTCAAATAGTTAATACAATAAAAGGCTTGCAATTACTTATAGTCACAAGATGAATTACCTTGGCACTCTCCTGGGACTTGTTATGCAGCAGCTCTATCTTGGCGTGGTGGTGGGAGGGGTAGAGGCCGGTGTGCAGGGAGTCGTTGGCGTACATGTCGACGGAGAGGCGACCGGGGTTGAGGAGCGGCCACTCGACGGGCGAGCAGGCGGACGGCTGAGCGGTCAAGTTGGCGATCGGCTCGGGGTTGTCGCCCAAACTCAGAGATAGGTTGGAGTATCCAGCGCAGAGGTGTAAAGTTTCCCCCGTCCCGTTCCAGTTGGTCGGGATGTGCAGCCAGCCCCTGAGCTTGGCCTCGCTGGAGCCGGTGAATATGTGGTTGCTGCCGCCGCCGGTGCCCCAGTCCACGGTGGTGGCGTTGACGACGAGCACGCCGTCGGGGTGGTTCCAGTCGGCCGGCTGCTGGTAGCGCAGGAAGGTGAGGCCGGGCCGCTTGTCTAGCACCTTGCACGTGTCCGGCTCCGTCACCTCCACGCCCGTCGCGCCCCACCACCCCGGCGACTCCGACGGCGTGTCCTCGCCGCACACACCGTAGTTATCTGAAATACCCGCGATGTTATCATGAAAGTCGTTTTGTCTATGCCGAAAACCACACAATAAAGTAATTTTATTTTTGTAGACATTGAAATAAACAAACAAAACTCGTTCTTATCACATTAGCGATCTCATAAAAACAAGTTTTACGTGAGATGTGCTAATTAAGAATATAATAAAAATATGAAACAGCTATAAAGCGATGCTTTTATTTTAGCAATAAAGATAAACGAGATGACCGGCCATTAAGTATTTTTCATTAAAGTGTCAAACGATAAAAATGTGAGTAAACAAGTAGATATATCAAGTGATGTTTACTAATAAGCCTATCTGAAGGTGTACTAAATTCATATAAAATTACATTTTGTAATAAAACAGAAAAACACGAGTTGACATGGATTGCACATCTTTCCTAATGTAATTTATTAAATTATTATGACTTTGTTTTGTAACAACCTGTATATTGTCAATAACCTACCATCTTTATGGTGGCAGCGGGCGTTCTGTACGCACCAGCTGCACTGGTACAGGCCGAGCTTGGTGCTGACCGAGGTGAGCGGCGTCCGCGAGCTGTTCCGGCCCAGCGGTGGGCCGTGGATGAGGCAGGAGTGACAGTCGCCCAGCGTTGGGCAAATACCGCCGCAGCGGAGGGATTGGAGATTCGTGGTGCAGTTCGATCCCACTGTGCGACCGTAGCATATCTGAAAGACATTTATTAATAAGTATTAATATTAATTCTGTTATAAGTATTAATTCTGTTTCACCACTTACTGATAAGTTTCGGATACTCAACTTATCTGACAGATACTCCATACTCTATCTGTCTGATAGTTTGTGGATAGTCTATCTGGCACTTATCAGTAAGTGGTGAAACCGCCCCTTAGT
>DWTA01000129.1:0-13747 GCA_018236805.1 Plebejus anna | reverse complement strand
GATACATAAATAGCAGCCCTCGTAATTGGCTTTGAAGTTTCGTTGAATATTACATTGTTTCGTTGGCCGGTGGACATCTTGGGTCTTTGTTTGGGGTTATGTAGCCACATATTTCTCAACCTATTTTACCTTTCAGCTTTATGATCCCTCATAAGCTAATCCAACCCGAAAGCAATTTTGTCGATGAACAACATGCTAAAAATTCTACGACGCACTCGTCAAATTGCGGCCAGGGGAATGAAAAAACGTCCCTTTTGAGATTGAAGATAAAAGATTAAATTTCCAAATCAAGGCTCTGAAAAATTATACCAAACCTTTAATCAACATAAATTCATAAATTGAATCTAATATTAACCTACGTAGAAATCATAATTATTTATCGTCGTTACAGCAAGGTCAAATGACACCAATCGATTCCTATGATACGTAATAACCCAGAGACAAAATGAATGGAGGTATAATTGTTATCTATTACCATGAATGCAGGTTAATACCCCACACACGAAGCCGCGTGCATTGGCCTCGTGGATGCGTAAGGCCATCGCCAAGCCAAGGCCACGGATACAATGGGCCACTTCTCTTATTGCTATCCGATACTATGCGATTGACTATCTGCTGGTATATGAAACTAGTTTCCTGCGCAGACTATTTGAATTGCCAATAGCTTAGAATTCCAAGATATCGTATGTTAGATAGAACGTAAATATTTCATTGGATTGTTTTGGTTTAAAAATTCATTTATAGCCAAGGTAGAGCTCATACGACCTTTGTGTGGACCAAAACCTACCCCATTACTTGTCTCAAAGGGAGGCTTCAATGACGAACAAAATACTGTACCTAATAGGGGACTGGGGAGGATTGATTTTTATCTTAACTGGCTACACCAATCTTAAGTACTTATACAATAAAACAAAGTAAATAACGAGCCGTAAAATTTTACTGCTGTCCTTATAAATGTTGGAGATCGAAATGAATGTAAATCCATCACAATTTCTGAGAGTTTTTTATGGTGGGCATCGAAATTCGTTCAGTCATGGCACGTCACGCCCCCTAAATTCAAATCTTTATGGCAGACATATTTTATTATCTTCATATTTTATTGAAACGATGTTATTAGGTTAGTCCAACCCAGCTTTCCAAATGTTTAAAGTTTAAAGAATAGTTGCTAAATAACAAATAACAATGATTGTAAGAGACCTAAAAGGCGTTTAAAGTATGCAACCGTGTGATAAATCTGTCTTCGAAAAATAGAATACATATGTTTTATAATATTTAGGAGTAACATCCTTCCTTAAAGACCTCATATTATTTACATCTAATTTTTTTTCTTACAGCGGAGGGCAGCCTGTCGGACTTTGCGCTACGCAAAGTCCACTACACGGCTACGCACACTCTACTCAAAGGGATTTTCACGCCAGACACAAGGTATTTCAAACAAAAATTAAATTAAGCTTTAAAATTTACTTAATTCGAGGCATTTATATCAAGATTCAAAATAATTTCAAACATAAACGATTTCAATCAAGTTAAGTGTAAAAGTTAAAACCGTTAAAAGTACAATTAAAAGCCGCAACTGTTTTCCATCGATCCGTCCATAAAGAACAACGTTAATCTTATAACGAGCGAGGCATAAAACTACCACAATGCGTTTCAGGCCAGCGAGCGTACGCAATCTATACGAGAAGGCGACCACAGATCGCCTATCACGGTCCATACTCGACGAGCTGAGACGAGACTCACAACATTCCCCGTATCTTCTTTGTACTCCCGTGCTGACTACAAAAAGAAGAAGGATCGGCCGCAAAGTTGATGTGGAAATCGAAACGCGCATTGTAAGTTAATATCTAAATGCACAGAATCATTGTCAGTGGGGCAAATTAAACGCTTTTGTTTCTCCGATGTAAGATAAACATCTTACATCGGAGATCTAATCTAATCTTACATTAATTTCTTAGATAATGCTCCTTCAGGTCCAGATGTTTTGATGTAGTTTTTCATTCGCCTAGTTTCTCAGGATACCTAATATCTGAGGGCAGATTGGACTTTACCGTTTCTGATATCGCGTAATACTTGTAGAAGATGGAATTTCACACGATGTTTTTACTTGTACTATCAGAGAAGTTGATTCAATTAGGTAGATGGCGGATCTATGTAATTTGGTGGCATGTCAAACCCAGCCGACTGATCACGACTATTGAATTGATTCGACCAAATGATAGGCCCTTCAACTGTCTATGAATCAATTTTTTCGATGGTACACAACGTAATGGTAAAATATTGATTATCTCATTCCAGCCTACTGTAGTAGAGCAACTTCGAAAATGGACTTCGAAGGAGGCTATAGGCGATGTAACGGCGCTTCCGGACGCTTCTATGAGGATCACGAGTTGCGTCACCCTGACTCCAGACGAGCTCTCCGAGTGTGGGTCGGGAGACGACGAGCCCATAGACCACAGGTTGCCCAGTCCCGAAGAACAACTCAGAGTTATAGCGTCCAAGTAAGTGTAACGCAAGAGTAAAATATGTTGCGGTAGCTGTTTGTCGTCGTTAAGGAATTTGGATTGTGCTTTTGCGATATTATTTAATCACAACGAGATTCCATGCATCAAATATTAGATTGTTTCATATTTCTTCCGAATAAAGTATGACTTTCTGAATACGGTTCGTCACAAGTGTGTGAATCCATTAATTCCGTATTCAGCAAGTAGTCTATTCCTTCTAAAATTACTCCAATCATTATATTATTGCGTGAGTTTCTCAAACATGTTTGTAATGAATTTCAGGTTCCCGCCGGAACTCGTGGCAATTGATACCTCAGGGAAGTTCTTCGACAGAATGTGTACTTCGCGCAAATCGCTACATTTAGAAACAATTACCGGAGAGACTGATACGGTTAAGAGACGGACGCGAACGAGAAAACCCCGGGGTAAAAGACGCAACACAATTTCCGGCACTGATCAGAAAGAGCTTAGAGAGGCTATTGCTGGGTAAGCTTATAGATGCACCGTAAAATTAGATTACACTATCTAGCTGTTAAACGTTAGTAAACGATTCTTCGCGATGGTATTACCAACGTTATATGTCAAAATATACTAGTTTGCTACAAAATCTTCAAATTTTTTCGAATCAACATAGATAATGTAATCTTTAGCATAATACTTATGAATTAACTTTAGCATCAATAAAGCACATTAGTGTGGAAGCTTAAATGGTCGATTAAAACGTTCATGCACTTTTAACCTGTCGATAATATTTCGTTGTGCTTTTATGTCTTTAATATTATTCGTTTCTAATCGTGCTCACCCAGTTATGTAAATAACTGAGATCAAGCACCTCCAACCTGTGCACTTGAACACTAATAGTACCATTTATTTCATGAGCTTCATGATTAATTATGACTTCAAACAATAATGCTGTTACAAGACAAAGCATTATTTTTTGGAGATTTTTTTTTGGTCATAGAAATTAGCCTCTAGCGTGTGACTAATGCTTTGCTTGGTTTGTTTTATCATAGCGATACAACAAATGCCGTGGCTTCTGAAGAAGTTGAAGATAATACTGTCATAAGATCGAGGTCTAGTGATTTGCTTAAGAAGAGCCCGATAGACCCTAACACGAAGAAAAGTCATTTTAATAGCTTAAAGCAATGGGGTAAGAATAGATTAAAACTAATAGGCCGATCGCCGAGTGCCAGTAGAGATAGTTTCAAAGAATCAGCAAAATGTGATAAAAACAAAGAGACGAAATTCCCAGTTAAGCCCGAAGAAGAGAAAGTACAGGAAACAGTAACAATGAGGAAGAAACGGCCCGGTGAAGAAGAACGTCGAATGCACCAGAGGTGTGCTTCCTATTCTTCATCTGAAAAAAGCATTGGATTGCCTTCTACTATTCAGACGACCGCAACAGTCAACGTCAAGTTAAGGCCTTCTACTCAAAGAAGAATAAGACGCTCAGCCATTGGTAAAGATGAACCTCATTCGTCTAGCGGAAACTGGTCAGCAAGCTCCGAATCAGGGCGAACAAGCATAGGCTCGGAAATCACTACAACAACGATACCGCCAAAAAGTACAACTTCTGCAGGAACGTCTAATAACTCTCTGAATTTGCATCATGGCCCTCCAAGTTCAATTATTAGCAGAAGAAAGTTCCTTAATACATCAGGATCAGGCAGCGTCACAAGTGAGGGTACACTTACACCTGATATTATTCATGATATGCACGAAGACTTAGAGACGAGTTCAGAATTTTCGTGTGATACTGAAGGGTATTATACATCTTTCCATATGGATTCAGGATTAAAAACATTGAAGGAGGAAGAAGTTTCTCCTGGGACACCAATGCATACTACGATAGCTCTGTCTAATTCTTCCAATAGCCAAACAGCAGAAAATGAGTATGAACTTTTTGGTAAAGGATCTACAAGCACAACGACTAGTTCAGCCGGAACTGTTTGCACTACTCTTATGGCTGCAGGAAGTGACAGGTCTTTAGCTAATGGCCCAACAGTACCTGAACGTAAAAGCTCTCTTACGAAACCGATCCGAAATCGCGGAAACAATTCGAGCTCAAGCTTAGACCGAAGTAATAATTCCTCTTTCTCAAAGTCACCTTTTAGTAGTCTGAGGTATACTGCTATGAGATCATACGCCGAAAAATATAACTCTGCTAATATAGAAGCGACAGAAATACCTACTTCTACCGTTACTATAACTGGTAATGTCGGAAATCATAAAGAAATAACAGCTGTTGCTGAAATCCATACAGAAACCGAATTAGAAAGTGCAAAGAAAAGTACAGGCACAAGCTCTCCTGACTCAGGTCACAACACGTCTAGTTCACCTATAGAAGATTCAGTATCTAGTGCTCACGGTAAAAATAGCCTTTCAGAACAAGACTTTTCTGAATCTTCTGATCTAGAAGGTACCGACAGAATCGAAAGAATAAGATCCAAGACAACTATAAATAGTTCTAGAATTCCTTCGATGTGTGTTATAACACCAACAAATTCAGACGATGAAAGCGAGAATGGTCAACGTGGTCATGAAAGTAAGAAATCTCATAGCTCCAAAACTTGTGATAATAATGATAAAATATCTTGTAGACCGAAATTGGAAGTGCCTAGTGATGAAACACAGAAAGAAATTAAATCTTACGAAAATGGTAAAGTAACCAAACCTTTATCCCAGTTAAAACCATCGCTTCATCCATTCAACAACTTAATGTGTAAACTGAAGGGGGTTTTGCCAAATAAACTTTCGAACAAAAAATCACCCTTGCCTAAAGAAACAGAGACGTTAGAAGACTTTTATGACTCAGGAGATTATGTAACGATAGCAGATGTAAAGAACAATAATCAGAAGTTTAGCATGAATAGGGCCCCGTATGCTAACAATGACATAGTGAAGAAAAACTTACAAGCAGTTTTATCTGGACGGCTTCCAGAAACTGAATACGTGTCACTAAATGAATTGCCCAACAATTTAAATGATTCAAAAGAGTATAACTTGGATAACAGTTTTGACGAAAAATCTACAGCAACTTACGAAGAGCTACATAGAAAGGGAGCAAAAGTCACTTTAGATTCAGAGGGTCAAGTAATTTATTCATCCGATACTTTAAAGAGAAGGAAAGGAGCTCATACCACTTTTGAACCAGGTCCATTTGTACAAGAAATATGCCCCACAACTACAATAATTCAAAGAGAAAATGCAGATGTGGTAAAAATTGTAGACGAAGTAGATAATCAATTACCGTCACCCTCATCAAGCAAACCAACTTCACCGCAATTAGGAAAAATGATAATTAAAGCACCCTCACAACCACATGGACCAATGACTACAGAATTCGTTTCTTTACCTCCGCCTAAGCCAAGCACAATTATTGCGGCTACACCTGTAACTACCACACAAATATCAAACGCATCACCAACTGTTGCAGTCACTAAAACTAAACAAGATATTCCTAGAGTTGTAGAAGCTATGACCAGATCTGGTGCCTATGTAAATATACACGACGCAGATGGTGTCAGCTTATCACCGACGAAAGATGATAACGCAGGTAAGATTTCTAATCACCCAAGGTTACACGTTAAAGACGATAGAAATGGTTTAGTAGATTATAATGATAGTAAACTATTAAACGAGGAAATCATCCCTTTTGTGCCAAATTTTCAATCACCAATAATACTTAAAGAAAAAAATCAAGTTGGTAGTAAAAAGGTAGCTGATGTTATGAAAATGTTTACAAAAACTAATAAGATAGATAGCAATGTAAATGTTGATAATAGCGATGTATCGTTAAGTAAATTAGACAAATCTTCAATTAATAAAGTTAAGAGAAGTGACAGTTACAAACAAGCCAATTCTCCATTAATGCCTATTAAGAAATTGCTCAAACTTGATAGCTTTAGTAATAGTGCAAAGAAAGTAAATTCGTTCGAAATGATTCAAGCAGAAATAGCTGCGGATTTACTTAAGGAACAGATTAACTATCCACCTACAGTTTCTCCAAAATTTAGTCAAAGAAATATTAATAAAAATCTAAATAATTGTCAGGATAATGAAGAAATGTGTCAACTTAGTGACCAAGATAAATTCGAATCTGAATTATCTGCCCTAACTTTAAGTCCCTTAACTACTCCGCTATCCAAACGGCACACTGTTGTTTTGTTTCCTGAAAACAAAGATACATCTTTAGATGTATTATCAGCAATACTAGATTCTGATCCGGATAATGTATGTGTGCTACATTCTCCTATGTCTTGCTCTCTCTCACCGACTAAAGTAACCGTCCCTTGCGACAGTTCTATGCATAGAGCTAGAATATTATCTATATCTGAATCTGACTATGGTACAGAAATTTGGTAACGACTAAATACTTTTGGACAATTTCGTATTCCCCTTTACCTGCCTTATGATACGCTTATGCATTTTAGGCTTAAGTTTTATTTTTTACTTTAGATGTTTATTGTAATATTGTTGAATAAATTCCGTCCAGTAGTTGACAAACTACAAATCGTCTTCCAAGATATTATCCATGATTTTTACATTAAATATTTTATTGATATTAACTTTTAATTAATTTTTATTATTGAGCATAATATTAAAATATTTAAGACAATGTAGTTATACGTTTTGATAGAAAAGTTTACAATTCAATAAGATTGATGAATATTTTATTACTTAGTATACTTTATGTTAAAATTTTGATTTGCATGGTGGCTTTTCACCGCAGTGTGCACAGCTTGAAACGGTTTAATGTTTTCTAATTGTAAGTGCATGGTGTGATATTCTGTTTGTCTTTATGTGTTATTGTAAATAATATTATAAATGTATTGTGAATTAACGCACTTATTTCATTTAATTTCACTCCTTTGCATTGTACCCTTTTCACCCTTTAACGATTTGCACTCTAGGTTATAATTCCATTAGTTCTGTTATAAATTATTTTTACGGCAATTTCGTTTATTTCTTAGAATACAACTAAGATTGAGATCGTAAAAATATTTTATAATACAGCTGATATAATTCAACAATTGAGACTAATAATTAAAGTCTGTCCTGTACATACACAACCTACAGGGACATCACTAATTTAAATTTATATTCTCAAAAACTTTACAATGGACGCACTAAGCACCGCTAATTTTTGGGAAAAATCAGAATTAACTAGTGGCGGTGCAGATTTATCTTGTGTTTTTCTTTTTCCTTTTGAAACACTGATCATAACATCGCTTTGCACAGTGAACGAGAATGCTTCCAATGGTTGCGACTTTGTTAACAACAAGTCCTTCGAAGGTAAAGTTTACATTGCTTTTTGGCATGTCTGCTTGGTATACTAACCCTTTCTCAAATTTATTTTGTAGTGGATATGTAACATCTAACATTTTTAAGTTACTAATGGTATGATTACCTCATTCATAATCATGTATTATTGAATAAGTAAAATAAATATTGTAAGTTGTAACAAAGAATATAATACCATGCACTTGAAATTAATTTATATTATACCGTTTATCGATGTAAAATGTATGGATTAAAATAGTTTGTTTTTATCACACCGCATGTTTGCAACTGAAGCATTCTTGTTTTGTATAAATTGAATTACATATTTATTTATCTGCTATATTATGTATTGTTTTCTTGCTTAAATGACCTTTAAAAAATTCTTTCCTGTTTCTGATCCTTTGTTATATTATGAAGAGTAACTAGTTGTTATAATTTGTAAAATTTCAAATACCAGCTTAGCTACTTGTAGGTGTAGGAAGAGTTTTTTAAAGATGCTAGTAATGTAGTTATAGCAGTTAATGATCTGAGTAGAGTAACAATAAATGATACACACAACTAACAAATAATGCAAATACCTATAAATCAAACTAATAATTAGGTGTAGGAGCAAAATTATTGAAGACCAAATTGGCAGGTATTAACAAACTTTTTATAATTTTCAGACTATCGACATTCCAGTGCTGACAGAGGCGTGCTAATTAGAACTCAAGAACTAGTCCAAGTTCCAAATAAACCTGAATATAATGCTTCAAATTCCTATCAACAGCGCTATTATACCACACAGAGAGGGAGACATGGGACACTTAATCATCGTAGCACTACGGATACGCTACAAAATTCACAACCAAAGTTTTGGACGCTTCCAAAGAGAACCACTTTCGAACAAGTTCAACAGTTTCCGATATACCAAAATAGCAATAATAATCTCACCGAACCAGATCGCGACGTTGCACGAAAGACTGATGAATCTATTAAAATATCCCCTATAGATCCAAGGACGGCTACAACTTTCAAATCTTCGACACCAACTAACAAAGAGAATGTGGTAGATTTAACTTCGAAGCTTCTCTCGCCTATCAAATCCACTATGACCAATGAGGAGCTATACGCAGTGATACATAAAAGCAAAAAGAAGTTGAACATTAAAGAAACTCCAGAAAGAGCAGAATCTCCTTCGATATCCATCAGAAGTCTCTCACCGGTGACATCTGAAACAGCAGTATACAATAAGGGCACCCAACGTCATCCTGAAACAGGATATTTAGGAGACGCTAGAAACAAAATAAATTGGCTACACACTGATAGACAAGGCGTTTGTATGTCGCCAACTAACAATATTGGCTTGCAGAAGCAGGAAACCACTTGCGCCGATCGCTTCGGCCCCTTGCCTCAGACTTCCAGACTAGATTTTAAAAGGCTGCTCCTACAACATAGTGTCAAGCTCAATACGATGAACGTGCAACAGAAAACCAATAAATTATCAGCTGTAGAACAACTGAAATTGTCGAAAGAAAAAGCACAAGTACCAGTGACACCTCCGAGCAATAAGTCCCATGTTAACATTCTCGATTTTAGCGGATCGCCAAAAACATACGCCCACAGAAAAGTCATGAAAACAAATAACCAGCCCCCTTCACCCGGTAGAGCCAACACTTTAGTAAAGGAGCATAAAAACTCTACCAAAATTCTACTTTCACCCAAGTCTCAGTGGCGATTCGCTAGCCCACGATCCGATGTCTTGTCCACTCCGATACCCGAAGCGAACAACGAAGACGAATCGAATAGTTCCGGTGAAAAATGTGATACGAAACCCGATAGCCCACCGAATAAAACAGTTCCTATAGTGACGAATCAACATTTTGGCGCAAGAAGAAATCTTATTCCCATAACCGAACTAAATTTAAAGCATGATCGTGATTCCTCCGTTTCTATTGAGCAGGGGGTGTTTCCTCTTGGTGCAGATTATCCGAAAACCGGGTTGTCCCGATCTGAAATAATACAAGCAAAGCGTGCAGAGTTTTTTAATAGTCCACCAGAGCCTTCCCCTCCTAGATTGACTTCGTTTAAGTCTCCGACATCGAACACAGTGTCCAAAGGCAGATCGTCACCTGAAAAGGGGAAAATTTCGCCTACAACTTTGGAGACCGCCTTATGATGGTTTAAATAATTGAATTCTATTATCTTGAGCGGTGCTTTAACTATATTCTTTATTCTTATCCGTTTGTACATACATTGTGGTCAGTGAAATTTATAGAAGCTTCATTCTAGTCCTTTCTAACTTATTTGTGTGCCATTTATGCTGGCATTCATTGTAAATATTAAATTCATTCCTCTCAACCTTTATACGTTTGTATTTGAATATTATATTTCTGCTATTACGTTGCTCTTGTGGGCCAATCTTGTTTTTTAAAATTAAGATTAGTCTTACTCTGTAGTTACAAACTAGTGTTAGGTATTTATTAATAAATTACTATACAGTAAGTAGTGTTTTGAACATTTTCAAAGTTTTTTAAGTTATTTAAATAAAGTGTTAAATAAATGCGTTAAAATTACTTTTTGTTACCCATAACCCTTGTTAATCGGTCCAGCAGTTTCATAGCCTCCATATTCTATCCAAGCAAACCAACTATTTATACTAAAATTATATTTTATATGGCCATTGACCCACCGGCAATCACATATCCCCATAAACGCAAGATGCTACTACCGACAGGATAAGATGTAAAGCATCCGTATTCCGTAACTAACAAATCATACATGTCTTAAAACCGCAAAATCAGGAAAGGACGGAATTTTTAGGATTCCGTACCCAAAGGGTAAAAACGGGACCCTATTACTAAGACTTCGTTGTCTGTCCGTCAGTCTGTCTGTCTGTCTGTCTCCAGACCTTAACTCAAGAACCGCTATATAGCTTAATATAAGGTAATATATTAATTATTAACTTTATGATATAGCTAGACTTCTAAAATGTTCATAGATTGTGTACATATCTGTTGCCGCTATAAAAGAATATTGAAAATAAAATAAAATATTTAAGGGGGCTCCCATACAAGAAACGTGATTTTTTTGCCTTTTTTGCTCGTAAGCAATAATGATAACAGCTAAGCACTTAGAATTTTCACAAAATCCTTAGTACTTAATTAATAATAAAATTAAAATAAAATAAATATTTAAGAGTTAAAAGTTAATAAAAAGGTTAAGTAATCATTATTTATCCCATACAAAAAACACAACTTTTGTCTTGATTCCCTCTACACCGGTATAGTACGGAAGTCGGAACCCTTCGTGCGCGAGTCCGACTTGGCCGATTATTGTATGTTACCTCTTTACGATTTTGAAAAATGTACGGTACCTGCGCGTTATTGTGCGCACCTAAATTGCAAGAATAACGGTATTTTACTATCTTCACAGAATACATTGATTTATATAGTACCCATGATAGTACCTTACCTATCTTCAAGGCACAATATTTTCAATGCTTGCAACTCTGAGTGGGGGAAGTCCGATGCATAAAGAACTCGCATCGATGATGGCAATTGGCATTATTTTATATAACTTATGTTATAGCAACTGTACACTCTCGACGAGAGCCTCTCGCCGAGACCAGTGCCGTAAATAGGACGGTGCCACCGGTGCCCAGTGCCCACAGCCCAGGCACAGGGCGTAGGCCGTAGACTCTGGGGGGCGCAAGAGTGGCCAAACCGGAAAGGTCCGTACATAGCATTGCTCTGGGTAACAAGGGCGCAAAGGCCGCAGAGCTACACACTCGCGCTCGGCCTGTCTCGCATTATGGCAGCTGTACACACTCGACGAGATTCTCTCGCAGACCCTCGCTCGGCCGAGACCATGCCGAGACGGCTCTCGTCGAGAGCATGCCTGTACACACTTGTGAGTATAGTATTCGTTGGTACACACTCGTTCTAAAGTTGGTGGTGATTCCTATTACAAAATTCTATTACTGAAATAATAATAAAATAACTCGCGTGTATCGCAGAGCTGTTGGTAAGTATAGTATTGTGTTGGTATACAAATTCCTACCTACTTCCTGTATCACAGAACACATATAATTTTTAAAGCATTTGCAAAGCAGAATAGTCGTGTAGTACTTGCAGTACTTAGGTACTGCACGACTATCCTGCAGTTCCTGTTTGGCAATCATCATTTTGTGCAGGCTCAACAGCTGCTTCCACTGTCCACATCACTTGTAAATTCTGCAAAAAAAATATGTGGTTTAAGTCAACATTGGTAATTATGGTAATTATTAATATGACAGAATTATTTAAATGTCAAAAATGTGTGTCCATGAAATTAATAAAATTATTATTAATTGAATAACCCTTTACAAATGAGTTCTAAAACCTATGCAGTTAAACTTTATATAGTAATCCTCATAATAAACACTGCAGATTTAGCCCTAGAGAAGTTTATACAGTCCTGCTATGTTTCACATGTTTTAATAGCGCCTATTGCAATATTTACAGTGTATGGCTACTTTGTAATATTTCTACTTAGTGCCATCAAGAAGAAATATTGTTCCATGTGTGTGATTATATATGGACTTGTATTGAGTTGCATCATAGAAACCTCTCTTGCATATAATGTATTCATGGGACTCAAATATAGTGAAACATCAAGAATGAACAATGGGCTGGTTTTTAATGGATTAGTACCAATAGTCATTGGAGTCTTAATACTTGTGGACTTGGTCGTCATATCATTCTCCGCACTCACTTCCCCATGCCATAATGACTCCACAACACCTCAAAATGAGGATGCAATGGGGTAACAAACAAGTTGATTATAAATAAAAGTTTTCTATACTCTTGTGTTTGTAATGCCACCAACTAAAAATATTACAACAATAAATGCCAGTTAACTAAGAACTGGATATTGTTATGTAATAAAATAATAATAACTAAACTAGTTAAACCATGGCCAAATATATGAAAATTTTGTGAGTAAGTCTGTGCTTCACTTCCAATTTATGGTAGTGATCTGAGTTTTGATGACAAAAAATTGATAATTTACAGTGACCACTGACCACTCATTCATACTAAATATAATAATAATGTAAGGTCTATTTATTATAGGTAGATATCCTGAAATCCTAAGTTTTTCATAAGTAAAAACAAAAAAATACTTGTTAAAAATTATTTATTTGACTAAAAAAAACTTATCAGAATTTTGATAATTATTGTATGTTATCTATGCACTCAAGTGTCCATTCACTTTCTCAACTCACTATTTGTTCATAGGAGGTCCGTTCATAAGAGGCGGCCTCATTTGTCCCATTGGTCCCATTGGACCCATAGGCCCCATTCCCATCATCATAGGAGGTCTCATTCCCATCATCGGAGGCATAGGACCGTGCGGACCCATCATCATAGGTGGGGCCATCGGCCCGCCAGGTCCCATGGTCGGCGGTGGGATCATGCCCGGTGGACCGCCAGGAGTAGGCACTGGCGGTCTTGGTCCACCCGGACCCATAACTGATGGGTCCCATGGTGGCGGTATAGCCGCGCCCTTGTTCCCGAAGGGATTCTGCGCGATTTTACCCGCTTTAAATGCTGCAGTGGTAGCGTCTATGAGATGCTGTGCTTGTTCTTCCATCCATTTCTGGTAGTAAAACTTCACGTTGTCTTTATGTTTGCGTCCTGTGCAATGAGTTTTCCTTACACTTGGTGAATCGTGTGTTAGATAGGTGTCACAGTAGTCACAGTAATACTTCGGCATTTTTAGATTTTAGAGATTTCTAGATCAAAACTAAATAAATAAAACACAGACTACTAAGGGATACTACGTAAAAATAAAACTACAAACGCGATGCATCAAATCAATTATCAAGCACTTGCAAACTGTCAGTGTCAACTGTCAAAACCAATATGAAATGTCATTTACTAATTTCTTTTTTTTTTCTTATTATGGCACTTCGGCTTTAGCCATGGTCAGTGTCGAGTATA
>DWTA01000128.1:0-13815 GCA_018236805.1 Plebejus anna | reverse complement strand
CCCGCATCGCCCCGCCGTCACTCGTCGCGCAGAGCATGGCAGAGCGTTGCGCGCCGACCCGCGCCGCCCCGACCCGCCCCGGCCCGCGCCGACTCAATGGGCGCGAAGCTTATAGCAGCATTAATCACGCATTGTGAGCGGTTTATATATTTTCTAATCAGAAGTTATAATATATTAAAAACCAAGATATCATTAAGCCCTATTTGCTGTATGAATGTGCTCGGAATGATTTAAACAGGTACACTTTTCTATTTCCAAGTAACTTTGCAATTAATAATATAATATTTTAGTGAGGCAAGGCTGTTGTCTAAGCATTTTCGATTTCTAGCTTAGAGAATAAAATTTACAAAAGCACATAAAATATCAAAAGTTGTCCTCTTACTCCATTCGAATATGTGACTCGTCCTTACTTATGAAACACTGTCATTTTAGGTGCTAATTTCAGTATTATGTGAGTGTGTTAGCGCAGCACAATATGCATTTGCATTTAGTTTCTGGTTGGGCAATAAACTGTATTTCCATGTCGAGCCAAGAGCCATATAAACTTAGGAACAGCAATTAAATGTAAAATTACATAAATGTTTTGTCATACTTACTATAATTGAATATTATCTTTGTTTTAAAAGTCAACGCGCCTTAAAGCAGCCACATACACCACTCTGCAAGTTTTTTATCACCGTTATTATTCGTTATTAATCTGTGTATAAAGATTTTTTCTTCATACACAGATTGACGACAGAGGCCGAGACAGAGGCCGAACATTGTTGCGAGCGCGCTTGCATCAATGTTCGGCCTGAAAGATAGTCGTTCATTTACCACAGTTTGTGCCCCAACATCAACACGCCATGTCGAAGTAGGTCTGTCTACTAATGCCATTTTTCATTTTCAAGCGACATGCGCTTTTTTATTACTGAATTGCTGAATTTACAGTCAAATTATTTGCCTTCCATGCAATTAGCCTATGAAATATCTAGAAAAAAAACGTGTGGCACGTGGGGACTGTCGCGGTAAAACTATTGCAAAGCAATTATAATTCGCATACGCCTAGTCGCACGCACGCATACAACGTGCTTCGGTCTGCCGAACTGAAAAGACGATAGACGATGCACGGGAATGAGGCATGGATGGTTAGGTTTATTTTCGTAACGAATTTCTTGACTCGGTCGCCGCGCTCAAAGCTCGCGATAAAATCTATGCAATAGCTTAAAACTCTATCATGAATAGGCCATAGCAACGATGGATATCCCACCCGGATATGTGCATAGCAAACCACGTAAACTACCGAGTATTCTGCGCCTGCGCAATGCTTATATGTAATTATTGATTCGTTTAGAACATCATATTAATATGTATATGTGTCACGCTACTCCGCCTATGAAAAGTGAATTTGTGTTCCCATCATTGTGTGGACCCACGTAACCATACAATAACTTTAAGCTCGAAATCTCTGCGGTTGTACCTTTGAGCATGTACCATCATAGAAATTTACTCATAGACAGACGACGGACCTATGTTATTTGGCCGGGTTAAGTCAAGTTTTGATCTGTTGGGTTTTTTTGGTTCATTTGTTGGGTTGGGTGAGCTTGAAATAAACCTGACCAAATAACATTAGTTGGTGGAATACCTACATAGGTATTCCAGCTGCCTGTCTTCTTTATATTATTATAGGCACTAACAAAGGTTGATATGTAGAAATATATCTCCAAATATACGTTTATATTCGAATTATGCAACATACAAGAGACCAAAGGTTAGTTAGTGCACAGGCGCGAAAAAGGCAGTGCAATTATTTCAATACTAGGCCACGACAAGTAAATGCAGAATTCAGTTATGCGGGTTTATATTTCACAACACAAAAATAAGATATTCAGTTCAAGGCTTTAATAAAATATTAAGGTTTTAATATATTAAAACCTTTAATATATTAAAAAACTAATAGATCATTAAAATATCTCTAGATTCAAAAATATAAAATATCACAATATTAAGTTATTTCGAAACAAAATCATGTCAATAAAACTTTAAGTCGAAAACTGGAATGTTAATTTCATTCTAATATCTCTGTTTCCTATTGCATTCTTGTACTATGTTTCTTAATTTTATGACAAACACTAATGAAAATAGCAGACAGAATGTTAAAATTACTGAGGGCCAACAGTGGTGGAACATCACCACTTCCTGATAAGTGCTGAATATGCTATCCACCAATTAACTTGACAGATCGAGTATGGAGAATCTGTCAAAAAATTTGCCACTTTATCAGGAAGTGGTAAAACAGGCCCCGAGTATGGAGATTCTGTCAAAAGTTGTGACTAGCCTATTCGGCACTTTATCAGGAAGTGGTGAAACAGGCCCTAAATGTGCGCAAATGAGAAAGTAGTATGACAAAAATGAGTTTTGGATTCAAAAGAGTCGGTACCAAAACCAGACACGGCACTATAGTTCCTAATTTACGATTCGAAATTGGACTTTATTAACAACAAATGAAGATACTCGTTTCATTGCAGCCCAGCTTAAAATTCGTCGACATCGTCGTGAAAAAATAATTTCGATCTAGTTTCATTAAAAGCGGGTCCCGAAAATTAGCGACATACTACGATACACAAAATGAGGTAAGTTTCAGGGAGCAAAGACCTCCACAACATGCGGTTTGGGACGTCATCTATAACTTTTGCTGCAAATACTAACTCAAACAGCAATTCACGAACAAACAAGTCTACTAATTTAACGTATTTTAAGCAGATCCCGCCTAATCAACTCCGTACAGGTGAATGAATAAATTATAACATGAATTTACTCTAAATGAGCTTCAGCTTAAAAGGAGTACATTTACAGAACTGATTCTATCTAGATGTGTTTTGTCACAGTATGAACCTAATAATATCATTTTACTGTCGTAATAAGGGCGAAAGATGCAAAACAGCAGTAAGCGACATTATGCTGCACTGTAGAGTAGCAACGCGACACTTCACGTTTTATGGAGTATTTAAGTTTTGTGCCGCGGCGCGGACACTTCACGTTCCATGCTAAGGTTGCGTTTCCACTGACGCGGAGCGGGGCGGAGAGGAGCTTAGCGGTTCCAAATTGACCAATCACCATGCTCGAAATCTTCGCTCCGCTTCAATGGAACAGTACGATTGGTCAATTCGGACACCGGTAAGCTCCTCTCCGCGCCGCTTCGCGTCAGAGGAAACGCACCCTAAGAACTGAAGTTTTGTATCGCGACTCGGTAGCGGCGCTGCCTCGTAGTGTGCTGTGCGGCAAAGCATCATGCTATTTCATACAAAGAATATTTTAGTCGTGACGTGCCGCATGGCTCCGCTACAGCAGTGTAGATACTAGATAGATCTGTGCTGTTTCACCGTATTAGAAATTCTAGAGGCTAACCTCTATCAATGATGGAATCTAAATCGTGGCCAGCGTCGTACGCCGAGCGTCTGATCTCTGCTAGATTACCGATAAATTCTGCGAAAATCTCACCTTAAAAATAAACGAGTCCTTGGTCGTGATCTCGTGGACTTCGAAGAAGTGTTCTGGCTCGTGGTCGGCGGCGACCACGCATCGGTCCAGGAACAGCGGGTCGCGATGCAGAGTGTACCGCCCGGCTTTCTCGCGGACTAACAGCAGTGCTGCCTCGCGGACGCCGCTGCGGGCGAACAAAGCGTCTCCCTCCCGTTCCCTCGCCTCGCGGTCCCGCGCCTCCCTCGTCTCGCGGATTTCGTTCGTTTTGTGCGCTATGTTTGGCTGGAAATAAAAAGTTTAGTTTGAAAATTTTGAATATTGGTTTCAGTTACCTATGACAAGCAGTAACAAAGCAGTGATTGGAAAGGTCTCATAAAGATAAGCTCTTGTCTGTAGATAATAGATATTTATATGACCGTCTTGATATAAGTAAGCGAAGCTGATTGTAATGGAGTTTGAGGAACTGCTTCCCAAGTGATTACTGTAACACTGCTTTAAAATTAACCAGCAGGGAAATGGTGTTCGCAGCCTAGACATAACTACCGATTCACCTTCTTCTAAGGAAGAAATGCGTTGCAATAACCAGTTTTTATGTATTTTGTAATTAACTTACCTTTCCATTAGTAACCAAAAGGGCGTTGATGGGCATGAGCTTGATGGTGCGGCCCTTGCGCCAGTTGTTGTCGTTCGGTTGGGTGAACAGCAGCTTGCCTTCCATCGCGAACCTGACAGAAAAGTAAATATTATAGAGGGAAAAGTACCATAAAGGGATTCATACGTGTATTATGCTATTAGTCCGGTTATATTAACTTCTAATCGTGGTCCATTTTGGATAACTTTGAGCTTGACATAGCGCGATGGACGGAGCCGTACCATTTATATAAAGCGCTTGACATATTATAATATTAGCACGACCAAGAAGCTGTTAAGCCTGGCAGCTGCCTATAAATAAATTCTACTTAATTGTCAGGTCAGTAGCTAAGTAGAAGACGAAAGCTTTGTAATTTTATTCGATATTAATTTCTTTAAAGTTTTATTTACGTATCTCTCTGATCAAACTATACACGCATCATATCGTATGCTGAAATTACTATAACCGATTATCCAAAACATCATTCAGATATATTAGATACCGTGGTTTAGGCGTCTCTTTTATCGTCATAAGTAACGCAACCCCAAAACGGCTCGGCGCGACAATTAATATTCAGTAGTGACACGGTGTGTGCACAATTTGCGTATAAAGTTATTTAGCGCAAGCGACAAGAGCCCCGGAAAATAACACTTGCCGTTAACGACACAAGCGACAATTATCGATTAGGTGGGATAAGGTGTAAGCGACAGCGATTTTGGAGTGGTTTATATGGCAATAACACAATTTGATTACCTATTTGCAAGTGTAACTAAATGGCTCTAAATATAACTTGCGTATGAGTTACAAAAATATTTTTTATGTTTAAAGAAACAATAAAGATAGTATTATTTGCAAAGAATGTTACAGTCAAAACAGTAATTTAAATAATAATAGCTTTAAAATACGCATTCAAGTTTTTACTTATCCATAAAAAATTAGGTAATAGAATTTTTAAGCACATTCTTCAATAGAATTTACAAGATACTTCTACAAGAATTCGATAATGCCCAATTACTCAAACTCTGTTGAAAACCGCTATCGCTTATAGCTTAGTCTACACATATGGCTCTCCATGATGCCTAATGGTATAATTTGTCCTGTTCGCAGTAAATTACATCGAGAGGTGGTAATTTGCAAAACATCAGCTTTCTATAACCATTGGTGCTTTGTTAGAGGAAGTAAATGTGTGAAGCGTAGTCTATTTTTCTTATTTTGTTGGAATTTGAGGAAAACTACATGAATTCAAAATCACTTAATTTAACGTTAACAAGATATCTACTACGATACGCGCAATTATGGTTTATTTATTGAAAGTGGTTCGATTGCTACAATAAAAATTAAAACGCTAATAAGCTAAACGAATTAAAGCCTTTGGACATCGGCTTTTATTGTTACAACTAAATTGGCATACTCTGACAACAAAATGAGATCAGAACTGCAAAACCAGTCCAGAACGGTAAATATCAATGGCATAAACCTCTGACTGCGTGATATCAGGGGTGCAAAACCCTTGAAGCACATAATATACCTTGAATCATCACGATTCAAGCCCAGCACATCAACCTCCATCTTCCACAGCCGCATCAGCCATCAACTACGTGTAGGTCCCAAGCCACGCCACCGAGTTTAAAAACTAATTTCTGTGCAGCTTATGTGCTCTTCCAGCCACCGCGTACAACCGCCATAAAGGTACGTCCCTAGGCTGCCGCATTTCAAAACTATTTTCTGTGATATAGTACCAACATACCTCGCATAATCATGATTCCAGTCCAGCACATCAACCGCAATCTTTCTCAGCCGTATATCAGCTACGTGCTATGTGCGGTTCTTCCTGCCACCGTATACAACCGCCATAAAGGTACGTCCCTAGGCCACCACGTTTAAAAACTAATTTCCGTGATAAAGTACCAACATACCTTGCATCATCATGATTCCGATCCAGCACATCAACCGCCATCTTTCTCAGCCGTATATCAGCTACGTGTAGGTTCTAAGCCGCCACCGCCGCGTTTAAAAACTAATTTCTGTGATATATAGTACCAACATACCTCGCATCATCATGATTCCAGTCCAGCACATCAACCGCCATTTTCCTCAGCCGTATATCAGCTACGTGCTATGTGCGGTTCTTCCTGCCACCGTATACAACCGCCATAAAGGTACGTCCCTAGGCCGCCGCATTTAAAAACTAATTTTTGTAATATAGTACCAACATACCTCGCATCATCATGATTCCAGTCCAGCACATCAACCGCCATCTTCCTCAGCCGTATATCGGCTACGTGCAGGTCGTGTGCGGTCCGCCTTGCCGCCGCCAGCCGCCGCCATAAAGGTACATCTCTAGCCGCCGCCGCCGCAGCCGCAGCCGCTGCGTTGATCTCCTCGAGACGCGACTCGACGCAGCGCTGCGCGTTCTTCACGTCCTCGCGCTCGGATGCGCAAGTCGCGGTCGCGCGGTACAATCGCGAGAGAAGGAGGGGATATTTTGTCACGCGTTGTACAGGAACCTGGAAATAATGTTAATATTGCAGTAATAAAGGCATAATTAAAAAAGATTTTGACGGCTAAGTTAACTAATTCATAAGAGTTAGGGTCTGTTTTACCACTTCCTGATTAGTGCCGGATAGACTATCCACAACTTATCTGACAGATAATCTATCTGTCCTTTAATATAACACGTTGTTAAGTGGCACGACACTTGGGACACGCAATTTATCTAAAAGCTCCAATAACAGAATCAATTATTCCATAGTATCTAATTGCTTGTTAACTTGGAAGATACTACAAGAATCATAATATTTTAATGAATATAAATAGAATTAAATACTAAAGGTACGAACCATAAGGAACGAGTTAAGATTCATTCGCCTCAGAACCGCATTTTCCATTTGCGAGACGCGTAAGAATATCCTCAGGAGTTCCTTCTCCTTCTCGAGACCCGCCAGCAGTAGGGCTGCTCCGGCCTGCTTCACGCAGTACGATTGGAACGCGGTCAGCATACCGGAGCATTCCAGAAGAATCTTCCCCACGTTCACCGTCAGTAAATCCTGGAATTAAAGAGGAGTTACTCAAGTATTAAACAGGAGCTATATATTCAGCTCGAAGCTTCTATGCCTATGAGTCTGACACAGACCTTGGGTTGAATTGTCGTACTTTGTATTGTGGCTGACGAAAGTGCACCAATTCTCGATTTCTGTTTTTAACCTTTGCAAGCTTTGGTATTTACTTATAATAATTAAAAGGTAAAAACTTTTTGTGTGACGTCTTAGACGCGTCAACAACAGCTGCTATTTTTTGTCCTGCTTTATTAAATTTTAATTAAATTTTAAAGTTAAATAATATTAATGTAAATAAAATTTACCTCGTCTCCTTGTTCAACAGCTATTTCGAGTCCATCTCTTAGTTTTTCCGATAGTACCTGATTGTTCTCTATCAGTTCTTCCACGTTCAAAAATATAGCACTTAGTTGTTCGTGAGTTAAAAGGCCAGCAACTAGCATAGGTTTATAGAACTCTTCTAGTATTATTAATAAGTCGCGGCCATATTTTTCTTCGGTTTCAACTATTTCCGTTATAATTTCTTTACGTTCAGCTCGTTTCTTGGAACATTTACGACATACTAACGGGGCGTATAAGGAACCTAAAAAGATACAAAATTAGTGAACATCTTATAATGAAACATGACATAATATGCCTTAATAAATGTTAAGTATAATTCTTTACCTTGTTCTGTCAGTTGTGTTTCAACTGCTGTGTCACAATCCTCACATAAATGTATGGCAGCGTCTTTGTCGCATAATATACTGTTAGGAGCAATTTTCCCTTGCAATCTACTCCTTGACGACTTGCTAGTTTCTGACCCAACGCCAGAATCATTGCGTTCAATTTCTGCGGATGTCTTCTTGCAAACAACTGATTTTTCTAAAATTTCTTGATGAATGATCAATGAATTATCTTCGCTAGAATCTGAAGTGTTTGATAGTTGGCTAGTATTACTGGAAATATGAGCCTTAATAGCAGAAGTATTATCCTTTTCTTTAGAATCAACCAAGATTGTCGAATTTTCAGTATCATTTTCGTAGTTAGTAATATACGTTTCTTCGTCATCGATACCTCTTTCTTTGGCATCGACTAAATAAGAAAGTATATCATACTTTGATGCTCCCTCAAATATAGACCTGGAACCGCTTCGTTTTTCATCATCCAATAGCATTAAGGAGTTTGGTGGTGGATTAATTGGAAGAGGAGGAGGCATGTCTCCTATTTCTTCGTATATAGGATCACTATTGAGTCGTATTGCTTCGTAATGATGATCATCATCAGTATTATTAGCGGTTTCCAAGTCACATATTGCAGCATCAACTAGCATTTGATAGAATTTAGATCTAGTTGAATTTGTATCATCTTCAGTTGATAATTCACTAGCTGATGCATTATAACAATCTGACAGTGGTTCGAGGTCGGATAAAATACCTATCGCACCGCTTTCATACTCCATACTTTCATAAGGAGCAGAGCAGCAATTGTCGTTATCTGGTGAACTGCTATTAAGTTTTCGTTCGTCAGTTACTTTCGCTTTAGCATTTTCATGTGATTTTGCTTTTTCGGATTTAGAAACTTCCTCTTTTAAGTTTATAAGGGAACTTTCTATAAGTTTTTCTAATGTTGCTTTGCTGCTGTCTGTCCCTTCCTGTTGTTTCACTTCCTGGAGTTTCATCAATGAATTTTCTATCAGTTTCTTTACAAGATTTGAATCTAATCCTTCAGCCAGATGGGCAAAGAAGGGATCATTAAATAATTTTGTAACAAAATTGCCACTCTCAAGTTGTTCATTGTGGCTGTTACAACTTTCTCTGTGATCATCTTTTTTGCCACAAACATGAGGAATCAAATTGCGTCTCACTGCTTCTACGGGATCATTTAAAATTGAACTCATAAGGTTTCTATTTAAATCGTCATACTGTTCATTCCCGTAGTTATTGCTGTAATATTCCTCGTAAGTGTTTGCTTCTTCTTTTGTACTGTTTGCGTCAGGGAAAATTCCACCTATGTATATTTGGCTTTTCGATTTTTTTACTTCATTTTCAGGTGTACCAACACTTATTGTTACAGTAGTTCCAGTTTGGTACGTATTGCAAGCGTTTCCAGAATCATCATTTACTACTACTGATGACAAGTAAATAGGCGTATCACTACTCACATTCATTGTCGAGTAGCAGTCATTGCCAGTAATTTGTATGGATGTTTTTCTAGATTCAATTTCAACCAGCGACAGTTTATTTTTTAACTCTTCACAATCATCAGAATCAAATTGTTTTACCCTCAAAACCGTTTTCTGTTCGGTGTCGTTAGTATCTGACCACTCATCACTCGTTGAACTAGATGAGTTATTACGTACAAACCTTGTTTTTACATAGTTGTGTTTTTTAGTTTTAGTTTTTAATCTCGGAGGTGGCTCTGGTGATCCATTTATATCACACCGTAGATTCTTTAAGACGTTACTAGTTATTTCACTTGTATCACTAAGATTTCCGTTGTCAATATCATTGTTGATGTACTCTTTCCTTGCTTCGACTGAGTCAAATTTAAAATCTTTAGTATCATCCTGATGTTCATTAGATTGGGACACAGAGGAATCAACCTCATTTACGAATTGTAGAAAAACTTGACTTGTATGGCCATGTTTAGGTTTAGATCGTAAGGCCATTGTGTCCAAAAACTTTGGCTGTTGAATCGATATTGTTGGCTGAACTCGTTCCGATTCAGATCGACGTAAAGTTTTCACTTTCGGAATATTGTTATCTGAAAAAAAAAATTGATAGAATAAAGTGTTAATAACGTCAAAATGTAAATAATTACAAGTCGGCAATTAATTGTGTCTTATTATAAAATATATTAATAGATATAGTTTTGAACGTAAAGTACAAACGAACTAAATTTAAGTACTTCAAACAATTAATTTCCATGCATGAAATTGAATTTATATTTAATTTAATAACTAATTTACCTTTGTCGACAACCTCTTCTGATTTATCTTGACTATCGGTAAGTGTTTCTTCTGTACAGTTATCAACATTAGCCACATTTGGTTCAACGTCTTCGTACAATTGGGAGTCCGGATGCGCTTCAGAATCTGCTGAGATGTCTTGACGCGAGGAGTCAGTGTTAGTGACAGGCGTCGATTCGTTATTAGTGTACGTCTCTTTGTCATATTCTATGGTGTTATCACTATTTGGCGATGTTTCTTTTTCTTCTTTTTCTATATTTTGAAGATTTAGATCGGCTGTGTAAATAATCTTTGTTTCCTCATTTTCCACTAAAAATTGTACACGTTTTCTTTGAACAGTATTTTTTGTTGTAGGTTGCCTTTTTTCTTTAGGTTTAGGTAGATAAAACTGAGAACTAACAGTCTTGTTGCTTGATTGATTTTCTGATAGTTCTACTTTTGAATTGTGTTTATCTTGTTCCACACTTTTTGGCTTTTTCAGGATAGATTTTATAGTGTCAGCGTTGCTATACTTGTATTTTGAATTTCGGTCGTTTGTAAATTTTTTGATAAACGTTTTCTCAGGTATGCAGTGATTGTCACTTTCACTATCATCATCCGTCTTGATATTCCTTACTCGTCTTGGTGGTCGCTTAGGTGATACACTTTTTTGTTTTATACGATTACCAGGAGATACTGGAGTAAATTTTTTGTTACTAGTTTTATTTAAAATTCCTGATTTATTGCTTTCATTTTTAATGTTTGGTAATGATAATGCTGAGGACATATCAGTCGATTTAAAATCATAATTTTTGAGATCATAGTCAACAGGATCATAAATTGATGCTTCATTATTATTACTTCCTTCATTAGAAACTCTGATTCTCTGACCACCAATCGCCTTCACATGTATGTCAGATTTTTGATTCGTTGCAAGAGATTTTTTATCTTTACTCGAATCTTCAAATACGTCACTAAATGCATCCTCAAATTCAATTTCTGCCATTGACTTTGGTGAATCATTACATTTCACCAAATCATAAGGATTAATGTCACATGCTAGTATTGATTTTTTCGAGTCATTTGTATTTGAAGTTTCCTCCTCGTCTATCCACACCTCATTTACACGACTTACAGACTTACTTCTATTTTTTCGTATGCTTTCAGGGCTCAATTTTTTTGTTTTGATTCTACAAGGGCTAATACTTTTAGCACGAGACCTAGTGACTGAAAATTGACTACCAATTCGTGCTTCATGTGGTGGGATAAGTCGACTCCTACGCATTAAATCATAGGGATCTGATTCGCCATTTGATTTCAATATACTGGGCCTCGATTTTGAGCCCTGCACCCGAACAGTTCCAGCTCGCATAAGCCCTGCATCTCGACTGAGTTGTGGTCCTCTGACGGTGCCTCCGACAAGCAATCTGGGACTGTCCGCTATAGTCAAAGGTAGGCGAGATCCTTTACATTTCTTACATATACTGACTTTGGTAGAGCTTGTTTTCTTGGTACCGTTTAGGTACTCAGGACAGGAACATAGAATTACAGCATAATTATGTGGAGTAGGTTTTTGTGGCGTGCTTATTAAAACTGGTCCAGGTACCTCAGGATAGGTAGGAAATGCACTAGGTCTCGTCGGTGGTGTGGAAGTCCTTACGGACCCATAGAGGAAAGTTTCGGCGTACTTCATTGATTTGGACAGAGATGATCCCCCTTGCCCACCAATAGTTCCATACATGTATGGACTGTCGGGAGATTTGTCCGAAGACTTTGAACTTCCAGATGTGTTAAGCTTCAATTTAGAGGACCATTTCTTTGGGCGAGTTCCCTCCGCTGTCTCGTATATCTGAAACGAAATAACATGCAATTAGAAAATGAATGTTATTTCCACAAAATATAATTTCAAACGGAAAAACTGAATCGAAAAAATTGTAATGTGGTATTATTTTATGCCGTTTGAATATTGAATAAAACAATATATTAATATCCAGTTTCTGGGATCAAAATCAGAAAACCACGTTCATATAAACAAAGGTTTGGATAGTTGGAAAATATATCGACAATCGCTAACCACAGTACAATGAAGTTATTGTGCGTGCCTCATCTGATTAGTAAAACCGTCTGAATTTCGAAACTCCCAACAGAATGTCTGTTTGTTTAAATTGAGGCAATTCGAATTGTTTGCGCCTTTAATTGTGAATTTCCTAAAAGTTTGTTTCCGAGATTTTAATCAGTACAATTTGTGACACTCGTTGTATCATTAGTTCTATTAATTCCCCCGTTATCCTTTAGGCTTTTAACACGCTTTTTTCGCTACAAGTTAATAGTTTTGTAACCATATAAATCGACTTTTAAGTGTCTATTTAATTTGCCTTAATTAAACAACAAAAAAAATCCTAATGCAAACACAAAATTGATAACAGACACTTTTCAGAATACACTTATGACATAGGCGCTAGCTGTTAAGTAAAAATCAGATCAGGAAATCCTCATATCATCGTGCGAACCTTTTCAAAGAAACACCTTTCATTCTTCGTCTTTTTTCAAGCTCAAAACAAAGTTGCACTTACAGATAAACCGTCAAGTTTATACTCGTAGCAGTTTGCGCTCACGTTTTCAAAGCCTAATTTACGTCCGAGGTCTGTTTCAAATCGAGCTGCTGCGATAGCTTAATGAAAGTGCTCCTATTGTCCCGGGGGATCCCCGCACGTGCCCAATAGTCCCAGTGATTGGAACGGGGGATCCCCGGCGGCCTGACCATCCTGATACCGAAACAAGATTGTAAATAGAGTTTCTGATTGGTATTTTGTAACAGAATTTTAGGTATTTAGTTTAGTTTAATTAAGTATAATATTATCTTTTTTAATTGATAGATGGTTAAAATTTTACTCCTATGCTCATGTCATGCTAATATTACAAACGCTACTAATGTTTCTTCTTCACGCAAAAACTACTAAACGGCGATAATTGCATTGAAAAGCTCTGGCATAATACATTATTAACTACTTTTTTAAACCAACTAGATTTTGACCAGAAGATAAAAGGTAATTAATTTATTAAGTACCAATTTTTATACTTTTCATTATAGCTACACTAATATTATAAAGAGTTTAGCTATATTTCTACAAGTATACCTACTTGAAAGAAACACACGAACAATACAGACTTTCGTATGTACATGCATACATAGGATACATAGAAAACCCAAACACCCAGAAATGTTGTAAGAATTCCTAACAAAATCCGCTCGGGATCACACATCCCGGGAACGTTATGATATAAGATAGTGGAACAAAACATTACTCTTGAAACGGCGAAATTAATTGCGCAGAAACAAAAGGTGTTTTTAACGGAATGCGCCAGAACCGTTGTTCAACCACAATTTGTTGTGCGAGATGGTATGCACAGATACGTTTACTCAGAAGAAACAGTCCCATACAATTTCATGTTCTTGAGGTAATTTGAAGATTACACACACATAATATTTCTGCATGTTTTTTTTAAATTATTTAGTCCGTTTTAAAAAGCTTCTCTACCGTTTTTAATATTTTTATATCATACATCACACAGAGCTATTCTGCATCATAATCACAAGTAATGTTTTTCTATTTTAAAAGCCTACATTAAGGTAGTCATAATTCCCCGATTATATTATGAGAGTATTTGTAATTATACTATACCGAGACAGCATTGCATTTATGGAGTGTAGATGGAGGAGAAATATCTATGTATGT
>DWTA01000127.1:0-13821 GCA_018236805.1 Plebejus anna | reverse complement strand
CAGGGGTCAGAGGCTTCTTAATGTATAACAGTTTCTGGTTCTAATAAAGATTTATTATTATTATTATAGATGAGCCACTGCTCAGTGCTCATCCATAGCTATAATCAGTAAAATAAGTTATAATGATACTTAGGGCAAATCACAAGACGTACTATTTCACGCAAGTGGCACATCGTTTTGTATAAAATTCAGATATTATGTACTGATGGTGTTACGAATCGCTACGGTGAAGAAAATAGACAAGAACAATAACAAACAGTCAGCTATAAGAAATCATTATTTTACGTAATATCTGAAAACTCAATGAATTAAACATCCATGTACTATATCATAAGTGCGAAAGTGTGGTTTTCTGTCTGTTACTCTCACGCCCAAACCACTGAACTGATTTTATTGAGGTATGGAGAATAATTGAGTCCTGGGAAATAACATAGGATATAGGATATTATGTACTTTGTATCCCAGAAAAATGAACGGTTCCGGCGCGATAAATGAATTTTGGCGCAACGGATTTGTAAGTATTATCTTGTAATTCTTATAAAATTCACAAAGATGTGCATCAAAAAGGAAGTGGTGAGGTGTGATGATGATGACTAAACGCAACAGCTCAAACAAGTGACGTATGGGAAGTGAAAAAACGCGCAAGCTGCGAGCGCACGTGGCAAGGGCGGCGGGGCCCATCCGCCACAATCAGGTAAACTTTTTTGTCCTCTACAACTTGTAGATAAGCTACAAAATGTTCTCGAAACGACTCGAGTTATGACTGTAAGTGTTAATCATTTATTAGTGTTTTTAGAGTGATTATGCGTATTTTCGCGGCTGCAGATTTGCGAATGATTTATAGTTAGCTGTTGGGGTGGTATTTGAAATTCGTGTCAAAACATGTCTGAATAAAGTATACCATGATTGTTGAGAAGGCTTAAGAAAGAAAATGGAGTTTTAAGCGTGGTAGTTTTAGGTGGACGGTATGTGGACGATATTGTTGCAGTATCATTGAATCAGAGTATTTCAGCGCTGCCAATATTAATCGATCAACAAATAACCTTGATTCAACTTGTCTCGTCAGGATTTAACAATGCACCCGATAATTTCGGAGACAAAGCCCAAAGAAATTTAAATGTTTCCTGTCAACATTGTTTACAATTGGACAATGAGGGTAATAAACGACCTGACGAAAGCTACTAGAGGCGAATGTTTACAGACACAACAATTATTAGGAGCCATCGCGCTTGGCGATGTCCCGTTACGAAGATCTTTTATTGGAGTACAAAAAACTCAAACAAAACGCACCGCCAGTCCGCCACCCTTCGGGGGCGCAAAAAATCTGAAAGGACCACAAATTAAGGGAATGGAATGTTGCATCCGTATCGGTTAGGCTCTTAAATAATTATGGTGATCGCAGTTATCGTTTGCTTGCAGTGTAGCGCTTCTTTCACTGTAAATAAATATTAGTTGACTGGTTGGATTGGGAGAGGGGGTGAGATTTCTTCAATCTTGATGATTTCCAAAATCTTGTAATGTAGCGGCTAAACCGCTCCTTCATGCGGACGAATATAATATTAGAATTATAGTTGGTTCTACAAACAGAATTTTATTGTTGCTTTTAATGAAGTTGTTTTTTTTTTTGCACACGAACACTTCATATCTTATCTGTGGTCAAAACCGCACACTTGATAAGGCCAAGAAATTATTGCATTGTTTATTTCATTATATTAAATACTTGATTATTGTTTCCTTATTCGCAATCCATCTATCTGACAATAAAAGAGCAGAGCCGAATTTGATGTTGGTAATGCCAGATACTTCGAGTCCTGATAAAGGACATAGGATAAGTTTTATCCTCGAAAAATATACAATTCCTGCGTGAATGAATTAAGTATGAACTAAGAAGAACTAAGTATGCGACGAATTTGCGGGCAACATCTAGTTAATTTTAGTGATGGTAAATAATATGTTTCATGATAAGTTTGTACAACAAACATTTGTAAATGGGAATATAGATGTTTTTGTTTTGTTCAGTGAAATAACATCTCGAGGGACGCAGAACGGGCCCGAAATAACGGACAAAGAACCAAACGAAATTGAAAACGAAAATATATCTGACAGACCTACCGCGGGTAGTTGGGAATAAACATTATAACAATCTCACAAATTGATATTCTAGTTTTATTAACCACTAGATGACGCCCGCAACTCCTTAGCGCAGAAATTCTTTTGTCGTATGGGAACCGTACATTTTTACGGAATAAAAATTATCCTATGTCCTTTTCCGGGACTCAAAGTATATTCATGCCTGATGCCATATTTCATCACAATTGGTTTATTGGTTTAGCGGTTTAAGCGAGAAGAGGTAATAGACAGAGAGACACACTTCCGCATTCATAATATTAGTTATGCATGGCCCAAAATTTGCTCTTGAAGCACTAATGCTAATCCTATTAATAAAAATAGCTCTTATAAATAGCGTCTCTTTGATACATACGAAGAGCAAGAGATAGGATGATATTAAAGTTACAATTAACTTTAATCAAGGTGTGTTACAAATTAAATGAATCAAAAACAAAACTCAATCAATTTTGCTAACCGCTCCGCTCACGTAGAGTATCCCAATGAAAGCGTAACGGAAACATTTTGGCCTTCCCCTGATAGTTTATTGTACCTACCTATATCCATGATAAATTTCATCAAAATCGGTAGAATAGTTAGAGCCTGATAATAAATTAATGGAAAAACCAACTTAACCAACCTTCTTATAAAAATAGATCATGTTTAAAATTTGCGTATCAAAAATATTTATATTATAATTGAAGTCTGTTTAAAAATTAACGGAATCAGATTATGTTGCTGTCGAGGGCGGGCTCCCGGGGGAATCCCCTAGTCTTCGGACAATTCGATTGGCTCTTATATCAGACTATAGCTGAGATTGTTTAGTGATTTCGAGAAATAACGTTCAATAATGTTATTTGTTGGAATGCTTCTGGGCTTACTGAAAGAGTGTGTAACATCTGCTGACGAACACAGACTATTTTGTCGTGACTGTCATAGCTTCCAAACGGTTGAACTGATTTTGATGAAATTAGTTTGGTTTGAAAACTGAACCTGTGATCCAGAGAATGAACGAGAAAATCACGGCTGATATTAACTTTCTTCCATATTATTGTAGCTAATACAGACCTTATAAATCGCAGTGATATGTTATGTTTTCAACAGTACATAATACCTGTTTGATAAATCGTCCGGGATCCGTACATTTTCCCATGAAAGTTAACACCAAACTAAAACGGTTTAGCGGTTAGATTTGAAAAGGTAACACGCAAACAGAGAAATACAATATTTTACAAGATGATTACGGATGGTATACGTATTGCAAATCCTGTTAGTAGTGGGTACAATATTATCTAAACACATAGACGGTCCCAAACGGCTTTTAATGAAGAAATATTATGGCCACAAATTTAGAGAGTTCAGTTTGGAACCGACTATAAATAACTTCCAAACTGTGGTTAATACATTTTGGGATCTGCTGATTCTCCACTTCTATGTCATGATTTTCACAACCAAAATTAAAAATCCTGAAACAAATAACGTTAATCTATGAAAATACCTATTGTAAATGGGTAACAGGCGTTGTGGCTTAGAATGTTTTATTTTTTCAGAGACAGGTAATCTTGGTTGCGACTTCCAAAAAATAAGAAGTGAAGCTGATCACGATCAGTGATGAGAATGAGGGACCTCATATTTCAAATTTATAATATAAGTATTTGTTGTTTTTTTTATTGTACGCCTAAACTGTCCCACTGCTGGGCAAAGGCCTCTCCCAAAGACTTCCATATCTCTCTCCTGCGCCACCGCTGGCTAGTCTGGCTGGCAGTTTCCAGGCTCCAGCTCATCACGCTATCTTTTTCTAGGCTGGCCTCGGCGGCTATTAACTGTATACCGTAGAATTATATTGTTAAAATTTCAAAATTTCGTTACTTAAAGTTTCGTAGTTTTTATTAATAATGATTTAGTATCAATTTGTAGAATGTAGCTCATCGTTATTACAAGAAGTCAGCAACGCCTCATAATATTAGTGTGGAACGTAGATCAAAAGCGGATGTAAGCACGTGTCCAAAAGTTCGATTCTTTATTCCTGTTCGCGGGTAGTCCGAAAATAGTTTAGTACGCCACGAGACAAGCTATCGCCCTCCTAAACCTATTTATACATTGTTATTAATACAGCTATTGGAGTTACAGCTTAGTTACTTACTACATATCTTAAAAAAATTGTTTTTAGACAATTTATTACTAAGAATTCGTATTTTAAAAAGTATTGCGTAAAAATTATGCGACTACCCCATTTCCGCTCTTAAAAACTATTTTGTTGCAGCAAATTTTTTATTTGTGTACCCGCGACCCGATTATAATTCGAAAATACGACCTGAAAACTTTCAAAAAGATAGCGTATTCCCTTTAAAAAAGCCGACAATGCACCTGCAACTCTTCTGATGTTGAGAGTGGGCGACAGTGGTTGCTTTCTATCAGGTGACCTGTTTGCTCGTTTGGCCCCTAATTTTATAAAAAAGATAAAAGGAACGACTTTCACAGGCGTCGATTTTTTCAACGACTCATTTTTTTTTATTGTCAACATCATGGATGACAACTGCCACCCGTAAATTCTTTTGTTCATAGACAGGAATGTTGTTATGACATAATTACCGTGACAGTTACATGCTGGGACACACTGTGCTGTGCCCGACTTGGCCCTGTTGGACACTGATTTATCAACAAACACCAACATTCAAGAGTCCTGATTGTCCTTAACGTCTAAAGAAATAGATAGTAAAAGAAAATGATAGATTATTCGCACTTTGATAAGCATTATATTGTAATCTTTTCTCTACAATTTCATTACCTACGTGCTAATTCTACAAAATGTTCTACGAAATTTCATGGATTTTTGCTAAAAACAAAAAAGCCAAAAAATTGATACCGTAATAATTATATTAGTTCTGGATTCTTAAGGGAACTGATAGATGGCGCTGCACCGGGGTTATAGATGAAAGACTATGATTATAAATAAATAAATATAATTGAAATATTATAAAATACAAAAAGTCAAATGAACTGTTAAATCCCTAGTAAAAGTCTATTATGGACGCCATAGACGCCATATATTTTGACGACAACCTTAATTTTAACTCACCCTTAACATTACAAAAGAAGGCTTGAATGTGATCTGAATACTTTTTACGATAGAAAGATTGCACACACAAATTAACAAACAAATTAACAAACTATATAATAGAAGTTCATTTAATTGTTAGAAAGTTTGTAAGTTACATCCAAGACAATGTACTAGGAGCCCATAGCAGTGCAAGGGGTGAGAGGCTGGTCGATTAAACTTCATAAGTATGTACCGTTCACAGCTATTTTGTCTCTGATAAACCTTTATGCCGAGGACATAAGGTTCATTTTGTAGAAGTTAAGAGATAAAATAATTTTGAACGTAATGTAGCTGGGGTCAAGTTATTTGTCTAGAACTTATGTACGTCTGGATTCTATGCGCCAATTTTATGCTCGCTCATGCTAGTAGCTTGGCAAGTAGGTGGATATTGGGATTAGAAAAGAGCAAAATTGGTATATCTACTGTGAGGCTACGAAAACATAAGATATTATGTTTTACTTCAATTAAAAGATTTGCGTAAAAAATAATTAGGTGTGGATTGGTTTTAAAACTTGTGTTCCATTTCTCAAATTTCGAATTGCACCGCGCTCATGCGTAGAGCATGGTAGAGCGACGCGGCCGCTCTTACAAAATATCTAGGTAATTGATAAAGTTTTGATTTCTAATTCTTATACATATTTTGTATAATGCGTCTTGCTATATTTAGTATTTACCACGGGTATTTACTACGAATAGTACTACGAAAACTAATTACATTACGTCTCGAATATACAAAAACAGTCATAAGCCTCTAATCTCTATTATAATCGGGGTCAAACGCCGATACCTAGTTAACTCTGCGGAGCTCGTGGCCGTGACACGACTCATTATGGACAGCGCGGTGCGGTCTGTACCCCAATATCGTAATGGGGTATTTTTGAAGATGAAGAGAAAATGAATAGGACGGAATAACGGAAATTGTAAAAGTGGAGGCCGTCGTTTATGAACTTATATCTGTATTAACAATGTAATGTACTTTTTTTGGATATAATTTAAATTATTTACAGTTACCACGTAAGTATACGTACGTAGTAATAGTCTTCTACGTAGTATATTGGGCACTTTCTGAAGTGCCCAATATACCTGTAGTTTTTTCACGGGGTGGAAAATATCAACTTACGTTTCCTAATCAGTAGCAGCGTAACGTAACGACAATGCCAGACATAATTCAATTAAATTTTTGTCCTTTTTGGGCAATTGAAAATATTTAGGATGTGTTTTACTTATTAAATTTTGTGTGGCAAAATTATAATAACATCGCGTCGTTATTACCAGATTACTTTTAGAAATTACGTTTCCGCAGCAGACGTTTCCATCGGCTTTTCCGCACGTCAAGTGGCACGTGATACCCCACCCCCACCCGGGCGGGTCATTACTACCCCATCACACCGAAAGGGGTTAATTATGATAAATAAATTTTAATTATGAACTACGGCCACCGGAAAAACCAGAGCTAAATAGGCCAGAGAAGCTACCTAATTGTAAATTAAAAAGTTCGCGGAGTTACGACACCACAGTCCACAATGACACCCTGATGGGGGCGGGGGAGGGGGAAAGGGGGAGGGGTGTCGGTGGGGGCGCCCCCCTCGCCCGCCGGGGGCAGACACCCGTAGAAAGCGTGTGACATTTTGTTTTAAAATATTGTCCGCACGAATACATTTCACGTGGGTCATTTTTAATCTGCGCGCTTTCTCTTTTATGGTTCGCAAATGGTTGCGCGATGGGCTCGATACTGATATGCTAATGCGCGCTCTAAATATTATTAGCGGTTTATTATATTCAATATCATAATAATTCCTGTAACATTCAATTTAACTAATACTCTTATGTACCTGCTACGTAGAGAACTCTACAAACTGAAATAATCGGATGTCAAATGAAGGTCGTCTGAAAAATTCCGTGGAAACTCGCAAGCATCGCATATTTTACGTAAAAAGCATACTACCCAAGAATCGGTACATAATATACCATTTAGTCTTTATTTTACGTTAAAAGCGTATCGTCTTTTATAAAATCTGTGTGTGGGCATTAACTTTCTCGACAAAAAAACCATAATATTATGTCAGGTGACAAACGCGCAGAGGCGCCGGCGCACGGCGTGAAAGCTAATAAACATGTCCTATCTCCCGCCACAGACCAGCGAAGAACTCCCCACGCGAGCTGTCATACTGGTAATTTGGGAGCGGAAAGTAAAGACATCTTTCTATCTACGACCCTGCGCACCGAATTCGTCGCGTGAAAGCTATAAACATTGCCCTATCTCGCGTCACAGGCCAGCGGAAGGTCAACCTCCGGAGTTGTCGTACTAGGATTTCGGGAGAGGAATGTACGGTGGTTGTTTTATCTGTGGAGCCGAATCCCGGTGTCAAGGCCGCCAGCTTTCCTCCAGCATTCCGCCGCCCACCGGGGGTATCTCACCTTATGTAACAATTTAGAGATTACGACTCGATCCCCCGTTCTTATAAATATTTTCATTAAATAGCTCCGTTGATTACCGTTTTGATGGCCTTTTAAAATTTTAATCGATCGATTTGTTATACCGTATTAACTGTTTGGGAGACGGAGATTCTGTCATAGAGCACGGGATTAGTTCTTAGTACTAGGCGTTTGTTTTAGTCAATCAGAGATTTAAATGCCGTGGTTCTTGATACTTATAGCCGGTCTGATTGACCCTGGCAATGCATATAATGAAACGCTAAGGAAATTGGGTGTGAGGTGTCATCAATGACGTGACAAGTATTATGTAGAGCTCGCGCATTTGAATGCTACGAAAGTACAAGATTGCGTAATTAAGAAACAGGGTTTTCTTCTTCAGTCATTTTCTCACAGAATTTTTAATCATGTCAGTCACCTAAAGAATTCCTGTGTATTAACAACGAATATCATTCCATCAGGCAATGCGTCTGCTTATTTGCCGCTCGCAGTCTAATAGATACCAGCTACACCAAAAGGTCACCATGCATCTTGTTTAATCAATACGATGCACTCCGATCCGCTTATAATTCCAGATTCATAGCGGCTTACTTCTCATAAAAACTTGTTCCCTTCAAATGTAGTAATTTCGCACGGAGGGTGGCGTCTGCCCCCTCTCACCCCCACCCCGACTCACCCCCTGGCTGGCCTTTTAACGCCCGAGATATTGTCTCTTTAGTTAGATCTGTATTTACTCAGGAGTATGTAAGAAAAGTCTTCTGATTCTTATCGTCTAGCTATAATCCTTTTAGTTGTAATGTTAATAGTTTGTTTGATAGTTATTGATCCTTTGTTAGGTTTACAAGTGTTTAAATCAATTATTTTGTCATTCATACAGCATACTTTTTTTCTCTCTTTCATACTCGTGGCCGCAAAATTTCGCGTCAAAAAAACTAGCATTTTGTGCGCCGCTTGAACACTCAATTTTTTTATTGATACTCGAAAAAAATGCCTATTAATTTACTGGATCTCACTGTAAGCAGTACAAATAGGGTCTATTTTACAAGTTCTCGAAGTTAATTGATAAACAAAGACAAATTGTAAGTAATTTGTCTTTGAAATTACGTTCAGCCTCTTTGGAAGCTAGAGACAATTAGAATAGTTTTTGTTATACCATTTTTTACCTAGCATGATCATCATTTTTGCAACGCTAATTATCATCATCATCATTAATATTTGCTGATATGATATATTCAATTTAAATATGGGTATGGTCTGCTATAAGTTAAGACTCAAGACTGAACTTTTCGTTTGTAACCGATCGTTCCTCTAACAAACAAGGTACAAAACAGTTCGTTATTAACTAAAACCGACGTTTTGGCGGGCAATACGTTATTGATATAATAATAATATTTGTTGTTGATAATAACCAGCGTATCCTGAGCCCCCTCGCCCCGCGCTGCCGTAAGTAATGACCCGCGGCTGCGGATTTTTTGAGAGTTTAAAGGGACCACAATAGGTTGGTCTTTAGTGCCCACATCGAGAGTAGGGTAACACAATGGCCCTACTGGGTAATTGTTAGGGCTCCGCGCCTCGTCGTCTGCTAACAGATTAAGCATATTATTAATATATTATTGACTTTTAAATCTGTTTGAGTATTGGCAACGTGACGATTTTGTCGAGCTTCACTTGGTTAAAATAGTTATTTAGTTACAGAATTTCTTTGTTTAAAAAATTCGATAAAATATTGAGTAATCAAGATAGATAAGCATTCATGAAAACAAAGGAATGATAGAATATAAAGGTTTGCAAGCTGAAATGTAGAGCAGGCTTAATCAAATATTAAATTCGTCGCGATATCGTCAACAATTAATGAACTTCCTGGACGAAGTTGTCACAGCAATTAATTGATATGGCTATTACCGAGGTCAATTTCTAGGTAGATTTTTCAAAATAAGAAGGTGTTCCAAAGGTGCATGTTTAATTTACAAAATAAAAATAATTTTTCTTTTGCAAGCGAGAATGAATAAATTAAACAGCTTCTTACGAGTCACGAGCAATTTGTGAACCAAATAATTAATTGATGATTAATTATTTGGTTTTGAATAATTAACTTATCTTAGTGACGTAAAAATTAAAATTAAACGGCTACTTGGCACGTCGCGTCGTTAAGTTTACGTGAGAATAAAACAATTAGCATTGTGAGCCGATACCGATCGGCCACTCCATCCCTTATTAATTATTTTATTGTAAGCATAAAGGACGCCGTAATCGTCAGAATAATATCATCGCCGCGCAAAGAACCCCGAGCGACAACACAAGCGTAAAAATGACACGCGGCAATATGTTTGTATGTATTGTATTAGATTTATTCGACTGGGTCACCCACACAGGCGCGGGCTACCCCGAGCCCGAGCCGAGGGGGCGCACACCCCACCCGGCTCCCGCCAGATGGCACGCACACACGCGCACCGCGAAAGGGAAAGCTACACTGTGTAAACAAATCGGGAGCTCCGTCCCTCTCGGCGGAGTCGATGTGTGTCATGTCATTGTGTGCCGTAGATTGTTCTGTGAAATTGCCAGGTAATAGGCCGAGGGACTGTATTACACAAATACTTATTGGTGGGTTTAGACACTCAATGGCCTAATCGAATTGAATATTGTCGACGCTGTTGACACGGGGCCCGCGGTGGTTTGTGACAAAGTGGTGTTACAAACTTACAACAGCTACTAATAAACATAATGACATTTAAAACTCAGATAAGAAATCAAAGTAAATTAGAATTTGGCAAGTACAATCTTTTGTGAGATGCTCTACTAGAGTAAAAGTCTCGAAGAACACAATTCTACAGTCAATGTGTCCGGAAAGACAGTTAACGCCTATCCATGATAATCACAAAGTTAAGCCATAGCTAAGTATTATTCACACCGCAGGGGAAGTGTTCGGCGCGACAAGGGGTGGCTCGCTATCCGCGCCGGTCTTATTAAATGTAAAATTGGACAAGATTTAGTTGATCTTAGTGAAGTCCTGGTTTTAAACAATTTTAGCATAACGGTTTGAATATTTAGAGTGATTTTATACGGGTCTTGAAATAAAGGATACAAAATGAATACAAGGAATTTATGACTGAATGCATTAACAGAGCTCTTAAGTCACATTTCGCAGAACCTTAAAAATATACTCAAGTCTCAATATAGAAAAAGATAAACTAAAATTAACACAGATCTTCGGGACCACCGTGTCAACATATTTGAGATAATAATCAGCCGGAATTAGCATAGAATATTAGTTCCAAGATGCTAAAAAAACACTTGTTTCCCAGCGTTTTTTATTAAACTGTCGCAGGGGACTGGATCTGATAATCATAATCGAATCTGGAGATTTAAATGAGGCAATCAATCAGGGAGCAGCGTTCGCTGACAGGGCTGACTCGCCTTGTTCGATACCTTCCAATACCCTGTAATTTCTTCAGAAATACCCAAATATTTACCAGCCCACAATACCTGTATTCTCCAGGATTCGAGTAAAAATTCAAGCCATAAAGTTTTTTATGCATTCCAAAAGAAATTAATCGCAATTTTTTTCCATGTCATAAGATGATCTTCCCCAGTTAAAAGAGCATAAAGGAACGTGGCATACTTGACTAAAGGATTCGTCATTCCATTCACTGACAATACGAGTCGATAGCAGACGTGCAGGAGATGTTAAATACACTAATGAATTCTCCAAGCGTAGAGGTCTTAGAACTAAGAGTCATGTTCAAGGAGATCAGTTCACAGCAGTTCATAGATTAGCCGCCTATGACGATAATACAATTTGGTTCTAAAAATGATGGAAAAATCTGGAAAGTTACCAATATGTTAGAGTTATATTGCAGATAAGTGAACTTTGCTTAGTTTTAAGATTTGTGTGTGCATTTTAAGGGGTATCGGGTAAGCGGGACCCTATTACTGAAACTTCGATGTCTGTCGGTCTGTCTGTTGGTCTCCAAGCTGTATCCCGTATCTCAATAGGCTCCCATACAAAAAACATTTTTTTCCTACCTCCGATCTATAGCGCTACGAAACCCTCCGTGCGTGAGTCCGACTCGCACTTAACATATTTTTTTCATTAATATGCATTATTTTTACTAATAAGTAGTTGCATATTCGATACATGTATACAATAATAGAAATTGGGTTCCATTTTAAATTGATCAAAACGGGTAAGTGGATTGGCAGTTACTGCTATCTCCCATTACATCGATAGGGCCATAATTGAAAAGTGTCAGTTATACAATATACATGGTTATACCCACTTTGTAATCAATAAGCCCTTGTTTATTTGACTTCCAGGCGTCGTTAATTTCTTTATGTGGTAATCATCGCTTGCAAGTTGCAGGAGAGGCCTTAAATGCACTTTCTCCAGAACCAGTATCGAACCTGTGCCCTATGGATTGCAACAATCCGTCTAACCACTAATCCAAACAGGCTTCTAGTTATATCTCCATCAGATATTTTGCTCCGCATTGTGCCTTCATTAATAATTCCAGTAATCAGGCCGTTCCGCAGTTCATTTGACCTATTTGCAACTAATGATGATGAATATTTACGAGAAATCGTCCAAGACAAACTTATGTATGTAAATTTCTATACGGACTTTCACCTCGTTGCAGTATTTTCTACGATCGTGATCGATTCAATAGCGACTAAAGATCTAGTTTTAATTATAATGCAGGCCGCTACTCATTTTACTCGTGTCTGTTTCCTCGTCATTACTCACCGGGGAAAGTAGGAGTGTACATTTTATTACTTTCATGCTTACCAATTTTTTAATTTCCTGATCTGCAATGTGTAACAAATATTCATATTTTTTCATTTAAACAATTGTCTTTAGCGGAATTAGTTTGCCGGCACAGCGTCGAATCAGAGAGTCGAAAACCACAATATTTTAAAACTACCAGTTTATATTCGATAGCTTATCATGTATCCAGGGGCTGTATTCCGAGACTCGCGTGTACACTCCAGGGTAAGTTACATTCGCGCATCCCTCCCCCCAGGATACGATGCCGAACAGTTTGCCATGAGCCACCAGGGGTCCACCGGAGTCCCCCTGGCAGGCGTCCCGAGGTGGATCATCAGCGGAGGCGCAGAGCATCCCGGAAGTGATGGCGCCTATCCTCATATATGCGCGGGCGCAGGACTGCTGTGACACTATCTTCACTATAGCCGCTTGCAGTGACTGTGCCGCGGTGCCTTCGTACTGAAAATATGTAAATTGTTAAGTTGTTATAATCGAGCTTTGATAAGAAGACCGAATCGATAAAATTCTAAAGAGTTAGGCTTCTTCTATATCATAAAACATCTCGTTAAGTTTTGACCATAAAACACATATAAGGTACAATTAATTACTGCTTCTACTGCTGTTCAAGTACAATGTTTTAAAATAGTGTTACCAACTCATGTAAGATCAATTTACTTACCGAAGTAACTCCATATCCTGAAACCAATGCTTCAGTGCCTACTGCAAGCTCGTGTCCGTATTCTGGTATCGAAATCGGCTGAACGCTTCTGCCGAATGACATCTTCTTGGCTGTCACGACGACGGCAATGTCATGCTCCAGCGTCACGGCGGAGTAGTCCTCGTGGGGGTGAAGGCTGGTGACGTCATAAGAACTGCCCCCAGATGACCTGAATGCTGTTCCAACGACGACTCGGAGCAGGTCCGTTTGGAACATGTACCTGCAATATGAATTATCAGTAAGACTTAGGGCTGCCACATAACTGCGAATTTGCGTCAAATTAATTAAAAAAATTACATTGCGATGCGATTTGAAGTTTTGTGTAGGAGCAGATGTCGAGAATTTGTTTTTGGTAGATATGCAGAGTGTAACAAAACTAGGAAATAATACTTTGGGGGTGTGTAGGTACGACCCTTATAATATAGAGTTCACTATGAAAGTAGCAATGCTGAAAGAACAATTTTTTTGTCATTTGTGTGGGCAAACGCGTCAAGTTGAAAAAAAGTCACTCTTTCAGCGCTATTACTTTTACAGTGAACTCTATATTTAAGAGACACATAATATTACACCCTTATGTTAATACTTTAGGGTCTATACTCACTTACTTTTGTAACGAAAAGAAAAGAATATTTTAGCAGAGATGATGACGGTGTGGCGGTACCCACATTCGCCTAACATTCCTGCATCGCGCTATCGAAGTTT
>DWTA01000126.1:0-13832 GCA_018236805.1 Plebejus anna | reverse complement strand
CAACGACCCATATTATCATGAAAGAATAACATTAATAATAGCATCACATAAAAATTAAAAATTTACAACTAAAATTACCATTAAGATCATTCATAATAGTAATAATTATAATAAAGATAATAGTAATAATTATAATATAGTATGGTCCTGGCTTCTATAACTTTATGATAGGTTTATAGAACTTTTTGTTGATATAATGCTGTTATGAATACAATTTTTGCCAATCTTCTTATGGCGATATTATAGAACACTTTAGGTGTTCTATAAGTTTTTATGAATAAGACCGTAAATGTCTAAGCTATTAAGCTATTTTTAACCACTGTGTAGCGGTGGTGGCGGCGCTCGGCGGCGCGGTGGCGCGCTATGATTAGTGTTGGAGGGCGAGCGGCTAATGCGATCGCACCCCGCCCGATACTCTACCCTCACGTAGAGTTACGAGTCTGGTAGATTTGGCGTATAAATTTTAGATTTTGTAAAATGTAGAGTCAGGATGTAGAGTCTAAGTTAGATAGAGACTTCTGTATGTAGGTACTTGTACTATTATCTATTCTGTGATGTAGGTCTGCAAATTTTTGTCGTTAAGGTATAGAGACGTGACCAAAGAAGGTGGGTCTAAATGGTGTTACCAATTATATAAAACTTGTACTTTTGTATTACCCGACAAGTTCTTTAAACTATAGTTTAGGCGGGTTTCTTGTAACCCTAGCTACAACTACATTTTATAAATCATTTTATAAACATCACCTCCATAAAATAATTAGAATGTTTAAAGTATTTTGTAATTTGTATTACATGACAACCAAAATCAAGATGGGACAGATTTATCATTTAGTATCTTGTATGAAATTGATAAGGTTTCTCTAAAAAATCCAAAAATTACAAGCTCTGTGTAAACCGAGGGCGCATGCGTTGACCGGAGTGGTTAGTAGGGATAACACGCGTAGCTAACAGCTACCGAGTATGTACTAGGGGTGTACTCGTCTCGCTATAGATGTCGATATGTCGGCCGTCTCGGCCCGCCTCGTGTGAGGTGAATTCACTTGAACTCCGCACTGATTTATTTATGTCCTGTTACAGTGTAGAGTTTTCATGTCATATAAGATGGTAGTTTCTCGTTTGAGTTTCAGTTATTATTTGTATAATATTTTCTCAAGTCCTTTTTAAAGTCTCTTCTTATGCTATTAGATATTTTAAAGTAAACTACCAAAATTTCGATTATTGATTTACCATGATAGAGAATCTACTCTGCTTTACGTACAAGGTTTTAAAGAATTAGCTTTACAGCTTCTAACAATTTGCGTATGTAAGTAATATTATACACTCTTGATTGAAAACTGTTAAAGTAGATGTTTCATAATAATTTATCCGATTAAAACTGAAATTAAACTTTTCTTAAAACATAATACAATTTAAATCAAAGTTCCAATTTCAAACCTGCAGATCACAATAAATTTATTTAATTGAAGTATTACCGCAGTACTTTACTAGCGATAACTACGGATTAAAATATAATGGCACAATGGTGGAGACTGGAGATAATAAACGCTGACTTCTCTCAGTTTAACTGCACTGCTGCTCACTCGATATCAGTAAACAGACTACGTTTCGGCTTGCCGTTGTTCCGACGGGATGTATTATTAAATGGCATACACTAGTGTTGGGAATATACAATATGTTTTATCGACTGTCTCGAATGTTATATTTTAAATACGGCTTACAAATTATTACCATTGGCTAAATAATTAAATCGACGTTATGTAATTGGAAATAAATACTTATACGAATTAATTTTATAATATTTATTATGTTTATTTTTATCTTCATTCTCTGGTTACTTAATGTTTTAAATAATATACAAGGTATAACAAAACTAAGTGATAATAATTTAGGGTGTGTATGGGTTTCTTAATAGAGTTCACTGTGAAAGTGGCAGCGCTGGAAGAGCAAATGATGCATTAATCAAATTTTAACTAAGGTATTGAGAATATGGACGGGCGCTAAACGACACTTATTGAAGTTGACAATGTAAATTATTATAAATAAGAAACCAGTTCATAAAATATTTCAAAAGTGACGTTTTTATCGATATCGAATATCGATATATTATAATTTGAGGTTACATCCTTATCGGATGAACGCAACAGCCGGTAGCGTCCGTGTAAATTGGCTCCCGTCACACTGATATACCTCCGGCGTTATTTAACGTTTCTCCGACGGCATAATGCTATAATGTATCAATTTAACTTTTACTAATTAATGCGGTTAAATAGTCCTTGTCTATGGCCAAGGGTATGTGAAAACTGGCATGGCATCTGTAATATTTAGTATGAATAAATTGTTATAGTAATTAATATTATTAGGCAGATTACAAAATGCTTTTGTAAAACATATTCAATATTAGTTTAACATGCTACGAATTTTTATACAACATAATATTATAGGTTATGTTACTCCCTCTAAAGTCACGTAATCAGATAAGGAAAATTATTCCTAACAATATGATTTGCATAATCCTTGTAATGTTTCCCTATAATAGAGGTAATTACTGGGAAACAATATCGGGATATCGAAAACGCCGCAACGGTGGGATTCCACTTCCCAGAAAACGTTCGAGAGCTATATAAAAAACAAACGAACAGTAGTTGGAAAAATGTCGAGGAAATAAATGTAGAGCTATTAAAATATTTGAACGTTTAAAATGTCCGTAAACAAGTGCATCGGGCATTGGCGTCGATTTGACTGGAAGCTATTTATACTGCCCCGAGCGCGTGCCGACGTAATCGCTTCACCGGCGCGGGGCAAATCTCATTTTTATTAGGGAAGCAATGTGGAAAGAGTGGAAATGACACTGCACCGCGGACTTCCGACCCCTGCACACTTGTACAGGTGTCTGTAATGCCGGCACTCCAATCCGAACTCTCGTACGTTACAACAGAGTTCGAATTTAAACGATAGGCTGGGACAGAAACGCGCACGCGCCTTTCGTCGGACGCGATGTACAGTCGTGGTTGAAACACTGCGATGTTCGGCCGCGTTATCGCAGTAGTGTTGTGATTTTGTCGATATGTCGAGATTACTGTGAGTGGTATACTGTGAGTGTAACTTATTTTGTCAAGTGAATAAAAACTATGTAATAGTGAGTGTGTGTGTTTGATGTCAAATTATATTTTCATCTTTTTAATTTTAATAATAATTTCGAGCGTAAATTTCAATATTTTTTAAAAATAATATCAATAAAGCAAAATGTCATCTATAAAAAGTTTTAACAGAAAATCATATTTTAAAGATATTACATAGGTTCGTGGGATTTTGTTATAAAAGCAATCACCGTCAGTGTTTGACTTGTGCCGTGTCGGGTTGTGGAGTGCTATCAGGCAGGGTATATGTTTTAATAATGGGGGTATTAGCTACGACGCCCTGTCGCGCACTTGGGGCGCGTTGACTACAAATTGTTTTACTTACGGACAAGTAACGAAAAAATTTGGGAAAATTCGTAACTATACGGATAACAGTATGGAGTGGTGGCTATTTGTGATTTCCTCTTCTATAGAATTCGTTATTATTCAAATGTCCAAAAAATATTGATATTGATAATGTACAGAAAATAAAGGGGAATGCAAATTGGAAATTTATTTGCGGAGAAAGAATTAAACTATCGCAAAATACATCTATGGCCGAAATAATATGAACATTGAATCATTCAGTTTTGTAAATCGTATATTACGAACAACATCAGCATAAAATCTGAATGTCTGTAATAAAGCTTATAAGCCCCACAGAAGATCCGTAACAATAAATACAGGAGTAATATTAAAGAAATCCCCTCGCAATAATTTATAAACACGGTACCTTTGATATGGTAAACTCTTTGATCTGATAACGACCCGCACAATGAGGTGACCGCGCCGATCCCTGAATCAGGATTATCTTTGTTTGCAAAATCCAACCGTTCTCATACATTTCATCCAATACCGCTTTTTATTATAGTTATGGCATTCTCGGTATCATATCTTCCAATCAAAGATACGATGCGTTAAATCTAGATTGTTGTGTAGTCCTAATGGCAGTATTATACCGTGTGTATAGAGCTGAATAGGTTTAGCGTGTACAGTGTAATCTAATTCATTAGGCGATTTGCATAAATTGGGAGCCGGATTACGCTCTGCAGTGCGCTACAGACGAAAATCATATTGTCTAATGTCCACATTTGGCTTATTGTTTACAATGTTATCCTTTCTTCTTTCGATGTCTCTATGTAGAGCGATAATATTATAAAATATATTATCGTGCGATTGATAAAAACTAAGACACCATAAAAAAGTTAAAATATAAATTTTCTACATATTTAGTTATTTGCGCACGCAGTTTAAAATACCGCACTAGACTGAAGAATAATGCTCGTATCTAGACACCGCCGTTAAATCACACACTGACAGCACAAAACCGTGATGAAATGTTTCAATGCGGCCACAAAGAGAATATCGATATATTCTCATCCGTCACGGGGACATCACTAATTCAACATGGTTTGCTTTATTGCAAATACCACTATAAATAAAAGTTAGGGGAAAGATTTCATAACTTGGTAGTCTTTCGATATTTAATATTTATCCTTTTTCTAAGTAAAAGCAATTTAAATTATTACTTACTAATAACGTACTATAACCTACTTTAAATAATATAATTTATCGCGTGACTACTTAGCTAGATTTAGGTAAAATCATGTTATTCTGTTTGCAGTCTTGGAAAATGAACCATAATATCTGAGTTGCTATGACAAAGTTTAGTGATGTGTGTATATCGATAGTGTCAGTGATGTGTTTGTGCGACTAGTGCAAAATGGATTATCGGGCGCCGCATCCGATGATGAGCGTCGGGGCGCCCTACTACCCCCACCCAGGTAAATGTTTAAATTGATTTTATGTAGTGCATATCATTCAGGATACGTGATGTAAAAATATGAATATGGGGACGTCAATGATGTTGTATTAATTGTAACTACGAATCAATTACGTATTAAGTTATAAGAGTACTAAGTTTATAAACTGAGATCTGGCTAGTATAATGCATTTAAAAGTAGCACTTTACGAGCGAGTACCGAGGAATTAAGCTTTATGGGGATTGTTGCAAAAGAAGTTTGCAAAACGGAAAAAGTCGTTTCAGATTCGTCCAAACTCCAAACGCACGAGACGAGTGCAATTAGTGTAATTTTTTTATGACATTTGTTAATTTTGTGACTAGCCTCGTGGTTTTACCATATTTTATTATTATCGATAATATTGGCCGTTCTCAGTACATGCCTAGTGTGGTAGAGACTGGTTAATTGGCGCATCGCGGGATGACTTCGACGCGCCGGAGCGGAGTGATTGATGGCCGACCACTCGGAATACTGCACCTACAATATTCCAGACGCATTTGCCTAAGTACGAGTAAAATACGACCATTTTAAATGCTGTCTAGCTTTGGTTGGTTCGGTTCAAACGTAATTCAACCAACGATACGATTGTCGCAAATAATTCATTTTCAAACTTGCTGTCACTAAAATGGTGATGGTGCCTAGGTGATAGACCTTTGTCTATTTCGTTTCAATAAATACAGTTCCACCGATTAAACTTAACATTCCATCTATTTAATTGATGATAGAGTCTCGTTGGATATGCCAATTACCAGAAGCGTCAGGTGATGGCAAATCTTGGGGCAAACCTTTGAATCTACCGTAGCCGCTGACAGATGTGATGTATCCCAATAGTGATTGCTGATAGTTACACCTAGTATATATATCTTTACTAGAAATAAATTTAGTTCCACCTATCAACAACCATGAACGAAGTGATTTCAAATCGAGTTACTCATCGAACCCACCGGTGAGTGACAGGCTGAAGATGTCGTGATTGATTACAGCAGTAGTTAGCGCTGTTGGCACTAACCAAGCGTCTCTTAAAATAACGGTTTCTCTGTCTTTAAATAATAAAGAAACAATGAAGAAATCTAGCTCCATCAATCGACTACATCACCTTATCAAATCTAGTCATCCATTGAACCCGCCGGCTGAAGATGTCGTGATGGATGGCAGCAGTAGATAGCGCTGTTAGCACCAACCAAGCTATTAGCACATCCAAGCGTCTTTTAAAATAACGGTTTCTCTCTCTTTAAATATAAAGGAACAAGGAAGAAATCTAGCTCCATCAATCGACTACATCACCTTATCAAATCCAGTCACCCATTGAACTCGCCGGTGGGTGACAGGCTGAAGATGTCGTGATGGATGGCAGCAGTAGATAGCGCTGTTAGCACCAACCAAGCTATTAGCACATCCAAGCGTCTTTTAAAATAACGGTTTCTCTCTCTTTAAATATAAAGGAACAAGGAAGAAATCTAGCTCCATCAATCGACTACATCACCTTATCAAATCCAGTCACCCATTGAACTCGCCGGTGGGTGACAGGCTGAAGATGTCGTGATGGATTGCAGCAGCAGACAGCGCTATTAGCACGGCCGTGATTGATGCGGTGCGGCATGTCGCGCCTGAACTTAACTCTTATTAATGATATCGAGATAGAGACGGAAGCTTTTAGGCGTGGCGATTATGGGTTACGTGTTAACTGAGGTTGGTGTGTGTGTGTGGCATATTTTGGTCTCGTTGGGTGTTCACTGTTCAGATACTCTTGCCGTGGGCCTATAAGTACAGGCGATCACAACCGTATACGTTAGACTTCGTTGACAATAAGCTCTCGTAATCATGGTTGCGATCGTGGTTATCCATTATGTCCCAAGGCGAAGGTGGGCCTCTTGGGCTATTTTGAGCTAAAGTAACAACTTCATCCACTCTGCCCTAACCATAGTAGTGTTAACGAATTCTGCTGATGATTGATGTTTACATAAAGAATGTTTTTTGTTCCGGTAAAAAACATTGTCTCTAAGCTAAAAAATGTCGGTATTGTGTGTAGTACAAAACAAAACACGACGGGACAGTCCCCGCTAACGATAAACAAATATGTAACCCAGCGGAGTGCGCGCGCACCCCGAGTCCCGACCGTCCCGACTCTTTGTTGTCTGCGATACAAGCCATAAGTGGTAGGCGATTTGTATTTCCTGCTTTAAATGTTTTGGTTTGTGGCGAAAGGCGACGATAAAACTATGTACAACAAGGGCTGGCATGTCATGTATGGCAAAAGCCCTATATTTAAATAAAGATTTAAAAAAATTATGTACAAATTACAAAAGAGTTTATTGTAGTTACTAGGAAGTAAATAATATGTAATTTCATTATTTTTTACAAACATTTTAATACAGTATATTTTATAAAGGTCTCTTTAAATATATTTTTGGGTATTCTTTTATAGGTACTTATTGAAACCAAACTTGTTTATGACGTTTACGCTATATTCATTATATTGCAATAACCCCAACGTATTAATCGACTCGATTTGTCAATAAACACGGTATTACGTTTTGACTAGCGGAAGTTCGTGCAGCCGGAACGTCGGGGGGGGGGGGGGGGGGGGTGTAACGGGATAGCGGCCGGAAATGGCCGTCAGATTTGTCGCGGCGCGCCGCCTCGCACTCCGACCGCCAATTACCGCCTCGCCGATTTATACCACCCGCCTGCCCGCCGCCGACCCCTCGCGTTTTCACACCACTCACGGCTTTTTAACGGAACATAATTTAGATCGATTAATTTAGTCTTAGAAAAAAAACTGACATTTCGAGCTATTGTGCTCATTGCTCACCCAAATTATGTACGCCGTCAGCTGTATCGCAAGGCGGATCATATTACGAGCTTCTGGATCGTGTTACATACCGCAACAAAATTAAATTATCTAACGTCGTTAGTCTCAGCTAACTGAGTTAATTGAAGTCGCTCCGCAAAATATCTGCGAACAACGCCGGTCTATCTTAATAACGTCAACTGTTTCACCCCCTAACCCCGCTTATAAAGGAATCTTCGTATTTTAATATTATTCCGTCTTAATACCGTTACGCCGCATTTTTATTAGATTCCTTTCTTATAAGATTGTTATCAGGTTTTTGCTATTTAACGTTGTAATTTTATATTGTTTTGTGATTTTTACAGCTGTATGCAATTTTATTGTTAGCGTTTTTATGAAAGAGATTTAAAATAAAAATATTAAAGAGATATGTTACCTCTAAAAGGATCCCCTATGCCATCTAAATAACGGGCCACTCCCATTGGATCCTCTAAATAATGACCCTAAATGTGTTGTATAAATAGCATGTCACTAAAGTGTTAGTCTAGACTCTAGAATCGAGTGTGTATACGTACCTACCATTTTTTATCAAACATCTAAGGTATATTACGTAATGCACTTGTTAGAATCCAATAATATTTTCCTGATTACATTACTTAGAAACACCTAAAAACAAAACTTGAAAACATCTCCAAAGCAGTGATTGTCCTTTGTCGTTTTTTGTGCTAATAAATGAAAGGAAAAGCGACCTATTTATTATGTAGACGTCCGAAATAAGTGGAGATTTTATCTTCACCCCACTCTATACCAATTTTCTCAAATTGCGTTGTCACCCTTCTCCCGACCGGATAACCGTATAAAACGGCAAGGATGTCCTTATCCCGTGGATCGTCGGAAGCAATAAAAAAATCCTCCCTCGCCTCCGACCGGTGGGGTGGGAATCCTCTCACCGTATGCGATAAGTAACCACCGTGATACAAGGAGGTTACTTACCTCCGCGGCACGTTTCAGGAGAAAATCACAATGCCCGAAATTCGCGACGTTTACAAATAAAACGTCCCTTATTGGAAACCATTTCACGAAACTTCTCGTTAACCTAACAGTAAGGAATTTGTCAACGATCCAATTTTAACAAAATACTAAAGTTTGTCGGGAACCCTATTGTAACCCTCACTTAATTGACCCCGGCCGAAATACAGCGTCACACTGAACAATAGACCTCATAATAAATAAAACTCTCTCAAGTCTCAACCCGAGCGCAAAATCTCATCCTACAGACGCCGCAAATCATGTATTACCCTAACAAGTTGAAGATAATCCTACAGAAATCCGTAAACACGAAAATTGATCTCTATCGCGCGGTCGTAGAGCCGACATCGCGTCGAGAGGGTGCCTATAGAGAAATTGATTCCGTGCAAACTGAAAGGTCGTATGACCCCATCCAACACGGGGAGAGCTGTCGGCATACGGCGCCGGCTTACGCTCGGCTCCCTCTCGTCGGGGCCGCGAGGTTTGCGCGGGGTCTCGGTAGTTTAGACGTTTACTTTATTGCGGGGCTCATGAAATGTTGTTCCGTAAAAGTGGCGGGGGTGGGCGATTACGAACTGTAATCGACTCGATCCCGCTGAAGTTGGCAGCGTTATATCGCCTGTTTATGCCTCGAGAGTATTTGAAATTTTACATATTATTTTGTGTATTTCATGCCTTTTAGTTTTTTACATAATTGTGTTTTGTTGTTCCTATATAGTTGATATTACTTACATAATATTATTTCGATTAAATAGACTCACATAATATGAATTGAAATGTTTTAAATATTAATTGATAAGAGCTACGTAAATTGCTGTTGACCGATTTATCTCGCTACAGAATGACTAATTAACAAACGGAAATGCGCTCGTCGTGACAGCAAAAAACTGTAGCATAAACCACTTTTCACGACTTAATGAAGTAACGGTATTTTGCTATCCATTAATATTCAGCATATGAGAGGCGCTCATCGCGTAGGCATAAAAGTAAGCAATTTGTTGAGTTTTTGTTCGGCGTGCGGGTGGCGAGTGGGGTGGGTGGTGCGCCGCTGGCTTGTAATGGGAATCTGCAGACGATGCCGCTTTTATGTGGTACAAAATATAAACGGTAGCGTTACTGTAACATATTAAAATGTTACATCACAGTTGACAGTACAGTATATTTCCAGTGATAAAAAGGCTCTGTTGAAAATTTAAGATCTAGCTTGTTTAGGTCCATTACAAAATTCTTGTATCTAGGTACTTAAATTAAATCCCTATTTTTGTCTTACAAGATGAATTCAACTATATCGTGGCATATCATTCAACATGAAACGCCCTAATTTAGGATATAAAATGTCAAATATTGTCATTCGTATTCTTTCAATTTGACCTTAGATTCAGCGACTGCTCGGCTGCTCTGCCCCTAGGTATGACATGACAAAATCGCTATAGTGATAAAATATTGACCTGATATGTTTTCCGTGTCGAGAATAATAAAAATAGATCCGCTTTCCGCTTGTGACGCGTACCGCGGTGTATGTAGAGTGTCTGTGCGCCGACTCGCTCGCACCCCGAACCGCCGCCGCCGCCCCGCATGCCGCAGCACACTTGTTGTGCCGCGCTGTGTGTGTGTCTACACTCTACATCCCTTCGCCGTGTTTTGTATTACAATCAACATTTTTAATATCGCACTCCAGACTCGAGTCTAGACTTGGGCCTTTCCTTTTGTCATATCCACGAGACACGACAAATTGCGGTACACTGGTTTTACGCTATATAAAAAGGAAAGGCTTTAATTTGTGAGATACCTACATATCTAGTATTTCGTTCAGGTACATTTGATGCATCTTTATCATATCATAAACAAGAAATAGACCACATAATCCAAAAATATCTTATTTTTGTATCATACTGACTACTGAGCGTCTCTCGCGTGGTTTTATTTTCGAATCGGCATTAAAAAATCTAAATCAGCGTTGAGACGGGATTTTATGGAGTTAGGAGCGGTTGATTGACAGCGGCGTCAACGCGAAGCAGATGTCGCGGTGTATTTTAGTGCTGCGCCCGCGCACGTTAAAAACTCGCGCGCTCGTTATACGGACAAATTACAGGCAACCGTCCAAATGCGGTTTACAACAGATGGAATGTGAATTCAGTTAGGATGATTTATATGTTACGATTCGGAGATTGTGAGGTATGTGGATTTTCTAGAGAAATAGTCTTTATGTCTTTTAAGATTTATATAGTTTTGACACTGAATCTCTTATCTCTTTATTTTCAAGTTGTATACGCTCTTAGTTCTGACATCTGACTCTATCGCTCCTAAGTATATTGCAGTGTCTAAACTCTAAATGATGTCTTACGAAGTGTGTGAATAGTTCCATCGTAAGTGCAAGCAATCTCTATCTTTTGATCGTTCAAGATTTATACGCTCTTACTCTATCACTATTAGTAAAGTTCAGAACATCTGAATAATCCAGTGTAGGTATTAAAAGGCGTTCAATGTGAAACAGCCCCGGCGCGGATCTGTCGGCGGGCCACCGATTATAAATCGGTGCCGTCTGTGGTATCTAATGCCGCATAAACAGATTTCACCGCCGCCACAGAATATGTAATATTAGTTGTACCAACCGCCGCGCCACGCGCGCTCTGTAAAAACATTATAGCTTTCAGATGCGACACCCGCTCCCGCTACTGATTGTTTATTTTGAAAGTTAATCGCTCAAGATGTTTCCTGAAAATAATGTGGAGAAAACAAAAGCGTAACTCTAATAATAATTGTAGTCTAACTTCAAACAAAAGCGTAGCCCTAATTGTAGATTAACTATTTATTCTCTATCTTTTCTCTCTGTTAGATGACTGTCGTGATCTCTAGTGAAATCCGTGAGATGTGTCAAGGAGTCTTAAATTTTATGGACATTATCAGTATTAAAGTTTTTTGTCTCGTCTCGTAGTACCGATATAAAACATAATAATACACTAAACCGTAATTTTCATTTACGGTATAAAGATGGAATATGCCAGGAATTATGACAAGTGGAGTGTCGCGAACTGGCAATATAATGTTATCGCGTTAGTCGGGACGGGGGCAGAGGGTGCTCCCAGTGAAATTAGCGCTTCAGACAGAATTAATTACTCCTCCAACCCCTTCACAGATGTACACTGTACAGACGTGCTCACTCCGTTTATTATGATATAGTGACTTTATTCGGATCAAGAACGGTAGTAAAAACTCTCTTAGGTAGCCTATTTATTATTAAAATATCTATCTGTGTAAGTCCTTTAAAATGAGCTAGAATAAAAAATTGAATAATATGAAACTATAAATGTAAAGTAACTAATGAATTATGATCGATTTATATTTATTAATAGGTTACACGCAAAGAATAACTGAAAACGTAATAATGTAACCACAAAAATTATTTAGAACCAACTCGGCAGTAGTCATAGACACAAAAGCTAAAAGCTAGCAACACTAAGTTGCAAATTGCAATCTTCATAAGTGACATTCGCTTCCGCAATCAAATGATTGGTACAGCGTGAGACTGCACAGTGTAAATAATGTACAGTAAGTAAACCATCTTTATGTAGACGCTGGAATCGGGCGCACGTCTTACATCTCAGCGTAATAATTACAGATAACAAAAAATGTAATTTTGCTGCCTGCATTAAAAATCTCTGTGTTGAGTGAGTTTTATTTTAAGGATGCGGCTAATTTACTCTACTGTATATATTTTTATACTATGTTTATAGTGCAGTCCAGACTCCAGCGTCAATTAAGGTCCCGTGACCCGTCCCCCCATACAGTCCAGGGCTCTTTTACCATTGTTTCTATGAAAATGACCCTTATTTAGTTGCCATAAAGGTAAAGGAAAATTTCTTTCAGGGGTAAAGAAAAAACGCAAGTGGAAGTGCATTGACGCGACTCCATTGCAAGTGAGGCCAATCAACGATGGCAATCTGCCCTCTATGTAAACTTTACGGTACGAAATATGTTGTTGACGTGCGTCTGATAAAGTTAATACTCGATTTAATATCATGTTACATCTCGTTTTTCTGCTTTGATGAAAGCAAAGGATGGTATTTTAGCCAAGCTTTGGTGAAGGACAGGGATTAACTCTTGTACAGTAAATGAAGCAATTGCATAAAATTACTTGAGAACTCTCGGACTGGCTCTCTTGCTATAATATGTCCTTATGTGACCGAGCACGAGCCTAGATTAGCAGAAGAGAAGAGGTGCCTATGAAAACTATCCTTGAGGATTTTACAAAATTAAACTTTAATTTTGCTGAAGTATAGTTTGAAACCACACATTTAATATATTATACCTTCTCTGATGATGCCCGCAACTCCGTGGCGCAAAAACTCGTTTATCGTGCGAGAACCGTACATTTTCCTGGGACAAAAAGGATCCTATGTCCTTTCCCGGGTTGTTCAAAGTTTCAAAGTTTCTCCATACCAAACAGCAAAGTCGGTTCAGCGGTTTGGGCGTGAAGACGTAACATTCAGACAGTCGGACAGACACACTTTCGCATTTATAAATTACCTACTAGCTGTCCCGGTGAACTTCGTGTCACTTTAAAACACTTTTAAAACCTTCCCTGGACTTCTATGAATAATTTAAGACTAAAATCAACCCAATCTGTTTAGCCGTTTTCGAGTTTTAGCGCGACTAACACATTTGAAAGTCCATTTTTATATATAAGATAGTATTAGTATGGATACATTCTCAGAAGTTTAGCCTTATGGTTAGAGCAATAGGTATCACTTATCAGTAGTACAAATTATTGTTCGTTTAGAGTGGAGACCATAACGATATCTCTCATCTCATTAGGGAGTGCGGAGCGCGCCGTAATGGAGTCAAGCGGGAGGTTAACTGCTGTGACCACTGTTTGAACCGCGCCGTATTAATAAATGTGATCTAAATATACTTGTACGTACACAACTACACATGTTTGTTGGGCTTGCTTCATCATCATGGATGGTGGCGTTTACTCCAAAACCTTTTGTAATAAAACGATGCTGCAATTAAACATTATGTTATACAGGCAGGAAGGTTTAGAGAGAGCGCACATCTGAGACACGACTGTAGTTAGACAATCTTGTTTCACAT